>JAZHYW010055474.1:0-39409 GCA_037355805.1 Ixodes ricinus | reverse complement strand
TATTGCAGCCATGGATCAACAGATACTCAACGCTCGAGCAAACTTAACCTGGGTACTGAATTCAGGATGAAAACAAGTAGAAGGAGCTCATCTTTTTTAAATACATAATGGCTATTACCAGATAGACCCATTAAAATGTATTGCGGTATCTACAACCTTGCTGAAAATGAACCCAGCAGAACCGCCATGCTAAACCATACTGGTATTCGACAGGTCATTTTGGGCTATTCATTTTTTCTGGCCTGTTGATTTTACAGCGGAGCTGTTGAGGCTCAGGGTTCCGGGGATTTTTCGTGTACGTCAACCAAAAACTCAAAGAGGGCTCGCACCGCCCTCTTTTGTCGTCGTTTCAGGTGAGTGCGTGCCTAGTTTATTTTCCTTAAGCCCTGTGGCTGTCGTCAGTCGCGCGTGGCGAGCCTCCGGCTCCTTGGTTCGAGCGATCGCTCTCGACAGGTGCATGCGTAACCTTCGATCACGATGACGCGCACCGATCAAGACAACAAATGTGTTCGAATTCCTTTGTTCAAAATGCTGAAGCGACGCATGTGCCGTGAGCTAATAGGCTGCCGTTGGACATCCACCTTCAAAAGGGGAATGGGCCATGATTTCCGTTTTTAAATAAGCTTGGCTTCTTTTGCTGTGGAATTGTGCTGATATAGTGTTCCTGAATAACAAACTTGTAAGCTTTTTTAGTGTATCTAATGTGTTTCTCCGTGTGTAAAATATCTGACAACTCCTTTCGTTGCCTCCAAGACTAGCAGAAACATTAAAAAAAAATATCAAGCTGTTCTTGTGTCTTACCTTAGTTTTACTTGGTCTGCATTACACCATTTGCAGAGATCACGTCGACCGTCAACTTCCGGGTTAGAATTGGCATGCAGGAAATCATTGCTGGACTTCCCGCTGGAAGACCATCTGGCCGGGCCGAGCAGTACACTGTAACGAGTAGAGTTTCTACTGGCTCGCGCCAAGCTGGCGCATGCCGGGGCTTTTGGCGCTTATATGTCGAAAGTTTGTGCTAGTCTCACTGTACTAGTTCTCCAGGAACGCCGAGACTTTCCAAGTTCTGTCAGCCGTGGCGCTCAAAACTCATCCATGGGATTTGCAACCCAAGCTTTGCCAGTGCACTAAACGTGTCGCGCATCTTTCACAGGAGCATCGCCCACTTTTTGAGCGAGCACAGTCTGTTGCGGGCTGGGCAAAGGTTTTGTTTGCCGCATGTGCCGCCGTACAATCCCAAGCCGTCGTCATCAAAGTTTGCAACAACGATCTCTACCTCGTCATCTCATCAGCTGAAGCCACGTCACCACCACGTGACCTCGTCAGAAGGCTACAAAAAAGTATTGGCAGGTGATGGGCGCCTTCGGGATTTGCAGCCAAGCTTGCGAGTGCATTAAATGCGTCCCGAATCTTTCTCAGTTGAAGTTGTGCACACCCTGGCGGTAGTTCCTCAGTCCTTGATCGTATCTTTTGAGTTACTGTGGCTGGGAGTCCCATCCGAGGCATAAAAACGGGTGTTGATGTTGTGGCGTACTGAATACAAGTCGGGAGGTTCTCTGCCCTGATGAAAAAGAAAGACTCTCCAATTATCCCCAAAACAGTTAAACATTTCTGGCTTGGGAGTATTTAGTCATTTCAAAATGCTCGCTCTCCCGACTGTCCTTTTTCTACTACTTTCTTCTGGCAAAATTAACGTTGAGCTAAACCCAGGTCACACTAACACTTAAAAAATAGATAAACTCCGCGAATCTAATGAGTGCCTGATAGCAAGCAGCAACTGCAGAACCAAAAAGAAATCGTACCTGAATCAATTGAAATCAACAAATGTATTGCAGACCCGATCACTCGTGTGTAAAGTGTGGACGTCAGTAAGATGCGTGTGAAATCGGCCAGAATAAAAGAGAACCTGGCCAACATCACCGTAACACTTGCGTACTGTGGGCAGGAATCTGCGAGGTGAGCGCATGAACAATTTTCTCGGGTTACAGGAACTCTCTGGACGGCATGAATGGGCAGATGCGCAGAAACAAGATGATCTTTGCGCGGTTTGCCGGAACAGGAAGATGAACAAAACTGGAGGGACACGAAGAAGTGGCATCTAACTTCACCAAGCAGGAAAACTGACGCCTAATTATCGGTGATGTAGAAAGAGCCTCACCGACTGGGTGCTAAATGTCGTAAGGCTCCAACCGTCCAATAATTATTCACTTTCTCAGCTTCAAAGGGCAACTATGTAACGTTTCTCCCAAAATTCATGCTAGGAGCTAAAAAGCAAGAAAGAAAGAAAACGTGTCGGCAAGGGGCACGTGTTTTGGTGGATTTTTCTGCCAAGAGGAGGTCTTCAAAAGAAAAACAATGTTGCTGGATTTTGCCGCCCGGTTTGGGATCGGCAAACCAAGTGAAAAATTTCGTTCGATAAATTGCATGTATGATGGTAATGAAACCTCTGTGTATAACTATGCTACCAAAAACTGTCACACCTTTTCAAAGACCACCTGGAAGTTCTCCCGTGGAAACGGCTGACGAAACCTGAATGCACGGCAAACGTTCTGAACATCCGACGTTGTCCTTTTTTGTTGTAAATGTTTGTTGTAAATTTTCGTAGTTTACTTCCGCAGCAATATAAATTTGATGTACTACTACCGCCTTTACCAAACCTGACACATATTTATTGGAACTGGAACTTGGCTGACGCCAAGCTGTAGACAACAGAGTTAACATCTGAACAAAACCCCACAACCAATATCGTAGAGACCGCCCAAATGCAAAAGGGGGTGGCGGTGAAAACTCGCTGCAGTTGAAGCTAATTTAAAATACCCGTTAGTGACTTATGACACGTTTCCTGAGACGTTGTAGGTACGTCAGCTGCTGGGTTTGTGTACAGTTTTAACCGGCGCATGTTTGTCGTCGGCTGAATACCAACCCCAGCGAATTTCATGATGCCATGTATAGTTGTCTGGGGGACAACTGGCTTTGCTGAAACTGCGGCATAATATTACCAGGCGTTTTCAATTTTTTCCTGTGTAGATTGTGCGATACTTAGACCCTTATTCCAGTGTGTTAATCCGAGTCACTGTAATAATTTTATTGTCGCTGTCTAGCTGTTTTCCGGCTGCACAAACTGGTAACTTCCCTACCCGAGGCAATGCGGTCTTAGACCTATTTTGTGTTGTTTCCGCCCTATTATGCTTTAAGCTATCCGTAGATTTCATCAGTGATCCGCGATTATTCGTTGAAATTACTTCCTCCGGAAACTGAGCAAACAATCGCAAGACAATATTTAACTATGCTCGTGAAAATATGGTTGTTGCAGATATTTCACTAACTGTATTTTTGGAAGATTTTTGGCTATTATCCGGGTTGCTCCGCCGGGGAAATAGGATTTTGTTTAAATAGAAATTTCAGCATTTGGTGTGCATAACATTCATAAATTCATTATCGCATCCACTATCTCTCCTGGTTCTGCGACATTTCTGGAAATGTGTTGTACAAAAAGATTAGTTTTCAGAAAGTAAAAAAATTAACAAAGACAATGGTTGGCTCGTATATAGTCTTTAGAAAAAAGGGGTTTTACTAGCGACGAAAAAAGAAAAAAGTAGTTTTCGATTTTTTTGTGCATATGTGTTGCAAATCCTCGTAAGTTCTGCAAAAGCAAATCCCTGTAAACTTGAGTAATTTGATGTTCCAAAACAAAGACCGTTCTGACATCGCTATCCGACGGGTGACGTCCCGTCCGATAGCGATGCGCGGTCATATGCTGAAGAGCTTTTCGACGGTATTTACTCAATTGTTCCCGCTTCCTTCGCCAAAAGAGTTTTAATATTGGCACTGTTCCGACTAACTGGGGTTTTCTGTCGTCAAACCAATTTCAAATCGGCATATCAAACCCTTCGGTATTGCCATATCGTTCTTACCAGCGTTTCGACCAAGATAATGGAATACATGTTTTCCCAGCTGTTATGTCACACCTCGGCAATGGCTTCCTTTTTCGAATCAGTATGTCTTCATACAAAATACTCATGTGTGAGTGTATTTTTGGTTGTTCACGGATTCGCCTCTGTGCTGTCAACTGGACTGTGTTATCTTCATCTACTTTGAAAAAAAAACATTTGATATAGTTCTTCGGCCCTATGTCAACTATTAGAATTTATTCCATTTGAATAGACCCATCTATCGTCAGAGACGTTGCAGCATTTTTTCGTGGTGGCTTAATCAGTAAGGTTAAACGATACCCTTTCACTCCAAAACTTTTTGTTCGATGAGATGTTCCTCAGGGTAGAGTAATTGGTCCTGTCTTGTTTCTAATTTCATACGCAGTGGCGTGAGCAGCACTTTTGGATCGTCAACTGACCAGTTCACTTCTTCGGTGCAGGCTTCGCGTCAGATCTTCGCGCCGTCATCCTGCTACAATCAGCCACATGCGGACAAGACCGCCGAAAGGGTGCGACTGCGCTGTTCTCATCGTGGTCCCACGCCATCTACTGCCCGGTGGTTCGCTGAGCGTCATTGACGTCACTACTGCCTTGGCTACAAATACAGCAAGGCTGCGGCCGACTCTGTTCATACGGCAGCAGTGGCGTGAGCAGCAGTGGCGTGAGCAGCACTTTTGGATCGTCAACTGACCAGTTCACTTCTTCGGTGCAGGCTTCGCGTCAGATCTTCGCGCCGTCATCCTGCTACAATCAGCCACATGCGGACAAGACCGCCGAAAGGGTGCGACTGCGCTGTTCTCATCGTGGTCCCACGCCATCTACTGCCCGGTGGTTCGCTGAGCGTCATTGACGTCACTACTGCCTTGGCTACAAATACAGCAAGGCTGCGGCCGACTCTGTTCATACGGCAGCAGTGGCGTGAGCAGCAGTGGCGTGAGCAGCACTTTTGGATCGTCAACTGACCAGTTCACTTCTTCGGTGCAGGCTTCGCGTCAGATCTTCGCGCCGTCATCCTGCTACAATCAGCCACATGCGGACAAGACCGCCGAAAGGGTGCGACTGCGCTGTTCTCATCGTGGTCCCACGCCATCTACTGCCCGGTGGTTCGCTGAGCGTCATTGACGTCACTACTGCCTTGGCTACAAATACAGCAAGGCTGCGGCCGACTCTGTTCATACGGCAGCAGTGGCGTGAGCAGCAGTGGCGTGAGCAGCACTTTTGGATCGTCAACTGACCAGTTCACTTCTTCGGTGCAGGCTTCGCGTCAGATCTTCGCGCCGTCATCCTGCTACAATCAGCCACATGCGGACAAGACCGCCGAAAGGGTGCGACTGCGCTGTTCTCATCGTGGTCCCACGCCATCTACTGCCCGGTGGTTCGCTGAGCGTCATTGACGTCACTACTGCCTTGGCTACAAATACAGCAAGGCTGCGGCCGACTCTGTTCATACGGCAGCAGTGGCGTGAGCAGCAGTGGCGTGAGCAGCACTTTTGGATCGTCAACTGACCAGTTCACTTCTTCGGTGCAGGCTTCGCGTCAGATCTTCGCGCCGTCATCCTGCTACAATCAGCCACATGCGGACAAGACCGCCGAAAGGGTGCGACTGCGCTGTTCTCATCGTGGTCCCACGCCATCTACTGCCCGGTGGTTCGCTGAGCGTCATTGACGTCACTACTGCCTTGGCTACAAATACAGCAAGGCTGCGGCCGACTCTGTTCATACGGCAGCAGTGGCGTGAGCAGCAGTGGCGTGAGCAGCACTTTTGGATCGTCAACTGACCAGTTCACTTCTTCGGTGCAGGCTTCGCGTCAGATCTTCGCGCCGTCATCCTGCTACAATCAGCCACATGCGGACAAGACCGCCGAAAGGGTGCGACTGCGCTGTTCTCATCGTGGTCCCACGCCATCTACTGCCCGGTGGTTCGCTGAGCGTCATTGACGTCACTACTGCCTTGGCTACAAATACAGCAAGGCTGCGGCCGACTCTGTTCATACGGCAGCAGTGGCGTGAGCAGCAGTGGCGTGAGCAGCACTTTGGATCGTCAACTGACCAGTTCACTTCTTCGGTGCAGGTTTCGCGTCAGATCTTCGCGCCGTCATCCTGCTACAATCAGCCACATGCGGACAAGACCGCCGAAAGGGTGCGACTGCGCTGTTCTCATCGTGGTCCCACGCCATCTACTGCCCGGTGGTTCGCTGAGCGTCATTGACGTCACTACTGCCTTGGCTACAAATACAGCAAGGCTGCGGCCGACTCTGTTCATACGGCAGCAGTGGCGTGAGCAGCAGTGGCGTGAGCAGCACTTTTGGATCGTCAACTGACCAGTTCACTTCTTCGGTGCAGGCTTCGCGTCAGATCTTCGCGCCGTCATCCTGCTACAATCAGCCACATGCGGACAAGACCGCCGAAAGGGTGCGACTGCGCTGTTCTCATCGTGGTCCCACGCCATCTACTGCCCGGTGGTTCGCTGAGCGTCATTGACGTCACTACTGCCTTGGCTACAAATACAGCAAGGCTGCGGCCGACTCTGTTCATACGGCAGCAGTGGCGTGAGCAGCAGTGGCGTGAGCAGCACTTTTGGATCGTCAACTGACCAGTTCACTTCTTCGGTGCAGGCTTCGCGTCAGATCTTCGCGCCGTCATCCTGCTACAATCAGCCACATGCGGACAAGACCGCCGAAAGGGTGCGACTGCGCTGTTCTCATCGTGGTCCCACGCCATCTACTGCCCGGTGGTTCGCTGAGCGTCATTGACGTCACTACTGCCTTGGCTACAAATACAGCAAGGCTGCGGCCGACTCTGTTCATACGGCAGCAGTGGCGTGAGCAGCAGTGGCGTGAGCAGCACTTTTGGATCGTCAACTGACCAGTTCACTTCTTCGGTGCAGGCTTCGCGTCAGATCTTCGCGCCGTCATCCTGCTACAATCAGCCACATGCGGACAAGACCGCCGAAAGGGTGCGACTGCGCTGTTCTCATCGTGGTCCCACGCCATCTACTGCCCGGTGGTTCGCTGAGCGTCATTGACGTCACTACTGCCTTGGCTACAAATACAGCAAGGCTGCGGCCGACTCTGTTCATACGGCAGCAGTGGCGTGAGCAGCACGCAGCACTTTGGATCGTCAACTGACCAGTTCACTTCTTCGGTGCAGGCTTCGCGTCAGATCTTCGCGCCGTCATCCTGCTACAATCAGCCACATGCGGACAAGACCGCCGAAAGGGTGCGACTGCGCTGTTCTCATCGTGGTCCCACGCCATCTACTGCCCGGTGGTTCGCTGAGCGTCATTGACGTCACTACTGCCTTGGCTACAAATACAGCAAGGCTGCGGCCGACTCTGTTCATACGGCAGCAGTGGCGTGAGAGCAGCACGTTTTGGATCGTCAACTGACCAGTTCACTTCTTCGGTGCAGGCTTCGCGTCAGATCTTCGCACCGTCATCCTGCTACAATCAGCCACGTGCGGACAAGACCGCCGACAGGGTGCGACTGCGCTGTTCTCATCGTGGTCCCACGCCATCTACTGCCCGGTGGTTCGCTGAGCGTCATTGACGTCACTACTGCCTTGGCTACAAATACAGCAAGGCTGCGGCCGACTCTGTTCATACGGCAGCAGTGGCGTGAGCAGCAGTGGCGTGAGCAGCACTTTTGGATCGTCAACTGACCAGTTCACTTCTTCGGTGCAGGCTTCGCGTCAGATCTTCGCGCCGTCATCCTGCTACAATCAGCCACATGCGGACAAGACCGCCGACAGGGTGCGACTGCGCTGTTCTCATCGTGGTCCCACGCCATCTACTGCCCGGTGGTTCGCTGAGCGTCATTGACGTCACTACTGCCTTGGCTACAAATACAGCAAGGCTGCGGCCGACTCTGTTCATACGGCAGCAGTGGCGTGCAGTGGCGTGAGCAGCACTTTGGATCGTCAACTGACCAGTTCACTTCTTCGGTGCAGGCTTCGCGTCAGATCTTCGCACCGTCATCCTGCTACAATCAGCCACGTGCGGACAAGACCGCCGACAGGGTGCGACTGCGCTGTTCTCATCGTGGTCCCACGCCATCTACTGCCCGGTGGTTCGCTGAGCGTCATTGACGTCACTACTGCCTTGGCTACAAATACAGCAAGGCTGCGGCCGACTCTGTTCATACGGCAGCAGTGGCGTGAGCAGCACTTTTGGATCGTCAACTGACCAGTTCACTTCTTCGGTGCAGGCTTCGCGTCAGATCTTCGCACCGTCATCCTTCTACAATCAGCCACGTGCGGACAAGACCGCCGACAGGGTGCGACTGCGCTGTTCTCATCGTGGTCCCACGCCATCTACTGCCCGGTGGTTCGCTGAGCGTCATTGACGTCACTACTGCCTTGGCTACAAATACAGCAAGGCTGCGGCCGACTCTGTTCATACGGCAGCAGTGGCGTGAGCAGCACTTTTGGATCGTCAACTGACCAGTTCACTTCTTCGGTGCAGGCTTCGCGTCAGATCTTCGCACCGTCATCCTTCTACAATCAGCCACGTGCGGACAAGACCGCCGACAGGGTGCGACTGCGCTGTTCTCATCGTGGTCCCACGCCATCTACTGCCCGGTGGTTCGCTGAGCGTCATTGACGTCACTACTGCCTTGGCTACAAATACAGCAAGGCTGCGGCCGACTCTGTTCATACGGCAGCAGTGGCGTGAGCAGCACTTTTGGATCGTCAACTGACCAGTTCACTTCTTCGGTGCAGGCTTCGCGTCAGATCTTCGCACCGTCATCCTTCTACAATCAGCCACGTGCGGACAAGACCGCCGACAGGGTGCGACTGCGCTGTTCTCATCGTGGTCCCACGCCATCTACTGCCCGGTGGTTCGCTGAGCGTCATTGACGTCACTACTGCCTTGGCTACAAATACAGCAAGGCTGCGGCCGACTCTGTTCATACGGCAGCAGTGGCGTGAGCAGCACTTTTGGATCGTCAACTGACCAGTTCACTTCTTCGGTGCAGGCTTCGCGTCAGATCTTCGCACCGTCATCCTTCTACAATCAGCCACGTGCGGACAAGACCGCCGACAGGGTGCGACTGCGCTGTTCTCATCGTGGTCCCACGCCATCTACTGCCCGGTGGTTCGCTGAGCGTCATTGACGTCACTACTGCCTTGGCTACAAATACAGCAAGGCTGCGGCCGACTCTGTTCATACGGCAGCAGTGGCGTGAGCAGCACTTTTGGATCGTCAACTGACCAGTTCACTTCTTCGGTGCAGGTTGGTGCTCGATTGTTTTTGCAATTTGCAATCATTTGAAAGTCTGCCTCGCCACTGCTGCCATACATGTTGTCATAGGTGGGCTTTGTTTGTTCAGTGCTTCACTCTTCAATGGCGAAAATAGGCAAAGAGTTGGCCGTTGCTCTAGATGAGATAAAAAACGAAATTAAATCGGAACTAAAAGGTTTCAGAGAGTCGTTTGAACGTGACATTCGAAGCGAACTTAGAGAGATTAAGTCTAGTCTCACCTTCATTGACAAGAAATATGACGAAATGAGGGTTGATCTGAAGGCTGTGCAAGACGAAAATAAGCATCTTCGAACAGAAAATGCGAACTTGATTGAAATGTGCAATACCTTGTCCACTCAGGCGAAAGCGCATGAGTCACGACTTGTAGACTGTGAACAGTATTCACGGAATGTCAACCTGGAGATCAAAGGGATTCCTGTGAACGCTGGGGAGAACTTGCTGGAGATCATGGAAAAGCTTGGGGACAGTGTTGGTGAACCTATTTCAGCCTCTGATATTGACGTGTGTCACAGAACACCTGTCCCAGGTAATCCAACGATCAAAAACACCATTGTGCAGTTTGTTCATCGCCATAAACGAGACGCCGTGCTTGCAAAATCTAGGAAAAAAGATTGTCGTGTGATCAACTCGGTTTCACGACATCGGCGCCTATTTATGTCAATGAACACCTCTGCCCAGAAAGGAAACGTCTTCTCGCACAGACCATCAGCAAAAAACGCGAGGTTAACTGGAAATTTGTGTGGGTTCGCGGTGGACAAATTTACGCTAAAAAATCTGAAAACAATGCAGTATTGAAGATCTCAGGTGCCGCTGACCTATCTAAAATGACCTGAAGACATAACATTTTTTCTTTTTATTATTATGAACTGTCACGAACTTTTATCCCCAACGGCCGTTAGCGACTTCGCTAATAAAAATGCTCTTAGCATTTTGCACATAAACTGTCGTTCGGTAAACAACAAGGTGGACGAAATACAATTACTCTTTCATTCTTTCGAAACTCGCTTTGATGTTATCATGTTCAGTGAAACCTGGTATAATGATGAATCAAACTATTTGGTTTTCAATGACTACTCACATTTTTACATTAACAGAACCAACCGAAGAGGGGAGGTGTTTCAATTCAAATCCTTAATTCACGCACTGTCACGGTTAATGACAGTCTTACTTGTATCTCTTCAGATTATGAAATGTTGACTGTAGAGGGTAACAACGATTTGTTCACCGTATTGTACAGGCCTCCAGATGGAAACCTAGACAGATTTTTTGGCGCCCTTGAGGCTCTCTTGGATCATGTGTCAATCAATCAACAAATCCTTTACTTGTCCGGAGACATGAACATCGACATGCAATGCGTGAGTGCAGCGCAAATAGAATTCATGACTTTGCTGGATTCTTATGGGTTTATTAACCTTATCGAAGTACCAACTCGTATCACGCCTTCAACAGCGACAACTCTAGATCTTGTCATAACTAACGCGACGAAATATGGCTCAAACGCAGGCACGGTTCTATCCGACGTAAGTGATCACCTCCCCGTGTTTTCCTTCATCACCGTATCGCCATTTTATCATAGTTCTGAATTAGGTCCCACGTTTTATCAGCGCGTTAATATTAATACCCTCGAGCACTTTCGAACCGCGATACGTGCCATCAGTTGGGATGACGTGCTATCCCTACAAGACGCTGACAGCGCATATGATGCTCTAATGCTAAAAGTGAAATCAGCTTATGCAAAATGCTTTCCCATTATATGCTATCGTAAACGCAAAATAAAACCGTGGATCACGCCCGAGCTCGTCAGAAAAATAAAAGCAAAGGATAAATGTAGTATTCTGAGTTTTGCGTTCGTACGGGCACGCAGTTTGAACGAGACAAGCACGTGCCCCACTCGCAGTGGCGCGTGCTCAGCTCGAGCATGCTAGCACCGCTGTAGAACAGTTGACCCTGGGATTCCGATTAAACAAGTCACACAGTCACCGGTGTCCTTCCTCGCCCTCGGCGGGGCCCGCGACGACGCGGGCCCCCGCCGTTACCGGGTCGCCTTCATCCATGAATCCGACTTCTACTCCACGGCCACGACAACGCCTGCAGCAACGGCTGCTGCTTCTTTCCCGACTTTGACAAGGCAAGACATCGCCTCCACCGGCATTCAAGGCAATCCACGCAGCCATGCGCCGGTACCCGACAACACCTCTCGGACCACCACCTCACCACCAACACCGGCCACCTCCCAAAATACAATATGGCGACGAGGATGGGATTCGAAAAGGGCAACGACAGTTTCAAGGCGAGCTCTGCGTCCCGGTCGCATAGTTGGCAAGGACCGGCGCATCTTGGACGTTTTTTGTTTTGTTTTTTCTTCGCAGCCCTGCCGGGTTTTCGTTATGACGATTTCGGGCCAGTCGAGCTAGCGTTTGGTTTTTCTCCTTTTGTCTGTTTCTTTTTGTGCGGCCTACTTCGAGCCAGGTAGTACTCGTTTCTCCGAACCAGAGCGTCTCGGAACTCCTGTACGCCTAACGTTTCGAACGCCGAGTTCATTTTTTTGTAGCTTTACTAGTTTTTTCGGACGCAGCGCGTTCCTGAATCAATTGTTCCAGGCAAGAAATAAGCCCTGAGAGAGTTAGCTGGTCTTGCGAGACAGCATTTTTTTTGTTCCGTCCGCCCTGCGATGATGCGAACATTGTTCCAGGCAAGAAATAAGCCCTGGCTGAGGAAGCTGGTCTTCAAAGACAGCGATTTTTTTTCATCCCGTCCGCCCTGCGATGACGTGGACTTTCTTCAAATCGAGTTTGTTTTTGTGTTGTACGTTCAGACTGAGGTCCGAATAATTCGGAGGTGTGGCGTAATTACGTTGAAGCTGTTTTTTTTCTTATCGTCGTGATGCTCGGACGCCGATCCAAGTCAGTGCCCAAGATGACCGCAAGCTCCTGCCTCCCGACATGACTGTTTGAAAGATGGCCACCCGTCTTTATCGGCACCTCGCCGAGATGTAAGAGTGCAGCGCCTGGTTTTCCTGTGAGGCCCGGTTTTCTGCTGCATCTGATGTTCCTGCAGCGCCTGGTTCCCCTGCAAAGCCTGGGTATTCTGCTGCGTATGACTTTCACGACACAACTTAAGAGAAAGAGCGCGCCCGCACGCGCCAAGAGATTTCAGCCAAAGCCACCTTGCGTTGTGCTTCGCTTTCGCTGGTGAGAAGCCACGTTCCTTGGCACCACCGTATGCGGAAGAATTAGCACCTCTTGCGTTCAAGACGAATGGTGCCAGGAATAGGCTTAGCTTTCGAAAAGAGTTTTGCGTTCGACAATCAAAGTACCAAAGTTTTCAGAACAATAACGCTTGAAGATCCTCAGCGAACTTTCATACACATACATGAGCCGGCGTTTGCTACGAATTTGAGTGAACCTATCGAAATGACACTGACTATTCACCGGACTTGATTCTTTTTTTTTATTTTGGGGTCTTCATTACGAAATTTGAGAGTCGTGTTTTTCTAGTACTTACCTTTCCCTTTAGCAAATGTTTAAAAATTAAGAAAGGGAGAATAGGGGCGTTTTTCAGAGTGCTTTCGTGTTCTTTATTTGGCTTTTTATTCTCCCATTATGTTGTGTAAAAAAAAATATTAAGAAAGGGAGAATGTAGTATTCTGAGTTTTGCGTTCGTACGGGCACGCAGTTTGAACGAGACAAGCACGTGCCCCACTCGCAGTGGCGCGTGCTCAGCTCGAGCATGCTAGCACCGCTGTAGAACAGTTGACCCTGGGATTCCGATTAAACAAGTCACACAGTCACCGGTGTCCTTCCTCGCCCTCGGCGGGGCCCGCGACGACGCGGGCCCCCGCCGTTACCGGGTCGCCTTCATCCATGAATCCGACTTCTACTCCACGGCCACGACAACGCCTGCAGCAACGGCTGCTGCTTCTTTCCCGACTTTGACAAGGCAAGACATCGCCTCCACCGGCATTCAAGGCAATCCACGCAGCCATGCGCCGGTACCCGACAACACCTCTCGGACCACCGCCTCCACCACCAACACCGGACACCTCCAAAAAATACAATAATAAACTGTATGCGAAATTTATCAAATCTCGAGATTCTGCGAAATTATGTACATATAAAAAATACCGCAATCGGCTGAATCGAGAGCTGAAGAATGCAAAACGTGAATACTTTTGCAATCTATTTTCTTTTACCTCAGGTAAAAGTGCACGTGATCAGTGGAGCCAATTAAACCAAGTCTTGAACTTAAACTCCAGGGTACCGGTTACGTCAATAGTAAAGGATGGTTATGAAATTACCGGAAAAGAGCTATGTAATGAGTTCAATCAGTTTTTTATTGACGTCACAAAGAATCTATGTAGCCCACCTGACACGCCTGGTGACTACACATGCCAGGCACCAGGTGTCCGAGAGTCCCTATATCTATTCCCAACGTCAGAAAACGAAGTAATTGCCACATTTACAAGTCTCAGGCACAATAAAGCAAAAGATAAAGATGGGTTTCAAATCAAGCCATTCATATACGTCATCGATCTATTGGCCCCAGTGTTAACTCATATATACAACCTTTCATTTTCCACTGGCGTATTCCCAAAACAAATGCAAGTCGCAAAAGTCGTCGTTATACATAAAGGCGGTCCTACTTCCGATTTGTCAAATTACAGGCCAATTTCCATTCTTCCAGTGTTGTCAAAAGGATTAGAAAAAATCATATATCATAGAATTAACTCTTTTTTAACCAAACATGCTGTCTTGTCAGACAACCAGTTTGGTTTCCGACGAAATCGATCCGCGGAAATGGCACTCGGTCAGCAAAAAGAAATAATAATCAACGCATTTGAAGAAAAAAATTTAGTGCTTGGTATATATGTAGACTTCTCTAAAGCATTCGACTTACTCAACCATAACGTGCTAATATATAAACTCAATCATTATGGGATCAGGGGCGTAAGTTTATCACTTCTTCACTCCTACCTAATGCACCGTAATCAGATGGTATCACATAATTACTTCTCATCAGAGCTAAAGAAACTGTCATCTGGTGTACCGCAAGGTAGTATTTTAGGCCCTCTGTTATTTTTGATATATGTTAATGATATTTTTTATGCTCCCCTTTCAGTAAATATTATTGCCTATGCTGATGATCTTACAATGCTTGTAACAGGAAAAACGGTTGGCGAGTTGTCTGCATGTGGCAATCGATTCCTTTCATACTTGCACCAATGGTCCGAAAAAAATCACTTGAAGGTTAATACTAACAAAACTAAAGCTATAATATTTCGAACGAAGAATAAAGTAATATCTGAAGATATCCATCTTCTACTAGGACAAAGCAAGATCAATATCGTACCAACGATGAAATGCTTAGGCGTTGTGTTTTCCGAGACGCTTAACTGGGATGCACAGATTCAACATACATGCATGAAAATTAACAAAATAATTGGTGTACTGTGTCGCCATAGATACTCGCTTCCGACAAGTGTTAAAATCCTCATTTATAATGCCTTTTTACTACCTATTATTACTTACTGTCATATCATCTGGGGAACAACCACAAAACAAAACAAACTCAAATTACTTCTTGCGCAAAAAAGGGCAGTAAGGCTGATTGCGAATGTTTCATGGTGCACGCATACCGAACAATATTTTTTCAAGTTCAGTATTATTAAGTCAACCTCTCTTTATGCTTTCAAATTGTTGTGTATGTATAAGAGTGCTGTCGCGACTAACAATGATGTCCTGTTAAGTATGTTTAAACTCAATCGTCACACACCCGCATATAACACACGTCACAACATTGCTTGGTCATTGCCATTTTGCCGCACATCTTATCGCGCCCAATCATTATGTTATAACTTACCGCTTTATCTCAACATTCTTTTGCATAATAATATTTCTATAGAAACAACCCCCAAGAAAAAATTTATCGATGTCCTTCATCTGTTAGATCTACATTTTGTGTAAGAATTGTGTAACTGTTCCTTTCACTGAAATATGTATAGTGCCCCATTACGTTGAATGTGTCAGTGTACTTTTATTGGAAATGTTCTTCTGTTCCTGCCCACTGCTGTCGTGTGTAGGGGCGCAGGGGCCCTCAAGCTGCACCACGCAGCTTTTTCCCTTGCGTCCCATCTCACAATGTAATGTTGAGAGATAAATAAATTCAAATTCAAATTCAAATTCAACTTGAGCTAGAAAATGCCATCCTCTCAACCTTTCGGAGAAGGCTCTACGAAGCAGGTATCCACAGCAAGATCGCAGCGCAATAGGCTCTCCTAGACGACAGGCACCGCAAACAGCGCATAAAGCTTGCGTACGATGTCGAGTCATGGTGCCCGCAAAAGTGGCGCAGTGTGGTGTTCACGGGCGAGGCCGTCATTCTGCACGCGCTGGGACCAGCAGCAGAGGGTGTGGCGCCCATACGCATGCCGGAAAGTTTTCGTAATTGCCCCAAAATTGCGTAAAAATTTGCCATTCACGTGTCAAATATGTTTCCACATTTCTGGACATATTTTGTTATTAGATATATTGATTGTTGCAACGTTCTTCAGGCAGGTACGAGCATGGCTATATATGGGGCGTGTGTTCCAGTGGGCGCACGTGCGTCCACGTATGGAGTGCCTTCAGCAACGACGGCATCGGTCACCTGCACAGGATACGTGGATGGATGACGTCAGAAAGCTATTCGGATATCGAGGACCAGGTCTTGCTACCATATGTTTAGGATGGGCCTTTCGCAGATGGCATGTTTCTACACCAGTAGGACGGTACACCTATCCACACGGCGAGATCAGTAACCCACCTCCTCGACAGCTTGGGAGTCATGAGGCTGGACTGGCCAGCGAGGTCTCAAGACCTTAATACAATTGAAAATGTCGGGGGTAAGATGAAAACAACTTTGTCTAAGAAGCGAGGGCTTGCAAAGGTGACCACAGAACAGCTATGGGAAGCCTTGAAACTCGAATTGGAAAATTTGCGCAAAGATCGACACTTCGTTAAGTCTTTGCTTGACTGGCTTACGACGAGAATCGCCAGTCCGAAAGCGGCTCAAGGCGGTCCCATCCGCTACTAAGTCACGTGCCACATCACATGCTTTAGCATGAACACGTGAAATTATTTTATCTCGAGATCTGTTTCTTCTTTTCCTTCATCACCCTTGTTTTTATTGTTTTGCTTTAAATCAAAGCCAAGTGGATTAAAATATTTGTACGAAATCATAAGCGCCTTGTGACATGCTAAATATTGGAAGATTCAATCAGGCATTAAATATTTCAATTTTTGGAGTTACAAGGAGCTTGGCGATGCTTGCACAAGTGGCCGGAAGCTTTAGGAACAGAATAATTTTTGTGTCGGACCCACTTTCATTACCGCGGAATCCCAAGCCGCGGTGTTGTTCTCATTGTGAAAGCAATTTATCAAAAGCGCAGAGATAACAGGCACTTAAATTTGTAGAGGTGAGGAAGCACCACACGCGAACAAGAAAATGCGTAGCTTCCCGCGCACCCCGTGAGCGGTTTCGCACAAGAACGGAAGCAAGCGCGCCAGTTCAGCGGCTGCATTCTTCTCAGAAGAACGCACGAAAATGCAGCCGCGTGGGCCGCCACACCAAGCGCCTTGACGCCTTGACTTCGTAGCCTAATGGTGCCGAGCGCTCCTCTGGCGGCCGGTGGAGTCTGCAGAAGGGTCAGCACAAACGTTGGCATTTGCCCGGTGCTGCATAATGTTGGCGCATGCTTAGAGGCACGTTCTCTCGGCCCCAGCGTCCGCCGGCAGATGTCGCACGCGCGGTCCGGAGCGTACCGTTCCCGCGCTCCAGACAGATTTGATGCCGACTGTACACTCGATAGCAATTGTTGTACTGGTAAAGCCATCGCTAACCGTGGTTTAGAAAAAAAGAAACGCGTGACAAGATTTTAAGTTGCTATCTGCCGGACGCAGAGCGTATGCCCCACAGGGCGTTCCCGCCGAATGGCGCCTTAACTCACGGCCATATGCCGTGGAACGCGATTCTTCTTCCAGGCGCCGAAGCGAACGGACGCGGAATTACGAGCCCCCCAGCAGCGTTATTACCGACTTCTCATAGCCACGGTTCTACAGTGGATTCCCTGAACGTGGGTTATTCGAGTAATGCTGCCCCACTAAGCAATGGGCGTAAAAGTCCTAATTTTATTTTTCTACATCGTAATATCTAGGAGGGGGGGGGGGCGTACCATATTAAAGACTTCAGGGACTGCCTGGAAGACGCCAGAGTTTTCAGGGATGTTTGCCGCATGCGGTTCACACCACATGATCCACGTGGGGATGGTTACCTTGTATTTTCTCGCTGCCAAGCACAAGCTGGTGAGTGAAAAAAAAAACCTGCTGTGAAAGGCAAGCGCTGCCTCGTTATAGACCCGAACAAAACCAAGGTTCGGCTAAAAGTATATTAGGTCACTTGCCATCTGGCTGAGGACAACGTGACGACTGTTCTTGAACCCTACGGGGGAGTCGAGGAATTCTCAAGAAAGACCTGGCAATGTAAAGGTATCTGAAGGCGTACCAACTACAACGAGGATAGTAAGGCTGAGTGCCTACTTCACCAACTCCGTATGGCCGAAGGTACGGTTCTCGTGGTCGCCCCTGGTCGGGCTACTCTCTGCCTGTGTTGCCGAAGGACAGGGCACATTATAATGGAGTGGCATGTCCGGCGTTGCGAACGTTGTCAAAGCTTTGGCCACGTAAAAGACGACTGCATAAAGACCTACGCGGCCGCAGCCACAGCACCAGTAGACGACGTAGAGACGGTGCTCACGACGGATTAGGACGAGGCCGACAAAGCATCGCCAGAAAGGCAAAAAGGTAGACGTCCGCCTATGCCCCCGAGAACACCACCATCAACGCCGTCATCGATGCAGACGGGGCATGGAGGCCTTGTACGTAGTGGCGAATAAGGCGACAAGCCATGGAACAACCGTGACCGTCAAGTAAGAAGCAAAGCCGGTAATCAAGGTGAAGATACCCCTGATGTCAAGGTGGACCACGGCAAGAACAGTACCCAGAAGGTGGAGTGTTCCGGCTGTTCCAGTAAGCGAACCCTACCTGCGACGCAGAGTGCGATCGGCATGGGAAAGTCTCTGACACGGAATGTACATGCGGAGCTTACGGCGGCCCCTAAGAGACTCCAACCGATCTCAAAACCACGCATCGTGCCGACTGACCCACTGCGAAAACTCTCAGTGATGGGCTGATAGGTCCCACCACTAGTGTTCCAAGAAAATAGAAAGGCAAGCGATTGCGACAAAAGTTCAGAGAGTTTATGGGGAACACGTCTGCACAAAATGTTTGTAATAGGCACAATTTTAACATTCTGCCATGTTTGTTCACGACACAAATTCACTACGTTTTGCATCCTTAAATATCCTCGGTCTGAATGCAAGAAAGAAACAAATCAGTGACAAGTACCACTTACTGCTGAAGGAATGTATGTTTTAGCCCTACAAGAGAACAAAATAGGCCAAATTAAGGATGCAGCCGGTTTGCGACCCTTTTCTTTTTGAGCACGAAGTCTGCGGAAGTCACGCAGTGGCGGTGCTTGCAGGCTGTTTTTTATTCCCAAGGAAAAGTATACCTCTTTCAAACGTCATAGTACGACTAGAAAGTCATGTCGTTCGATAATCTGCGACTTTTCCTTTACGATAAGCAATGGAGGATAAACTTGCGTCTACGCCAGTGTTGTACGGAACGGCCTTCCAAGGAACCGCGTTCCTGGAACGCGTTCGTGGAACGCGTTCCTTTTAGAAGAAACGAAGGAACGCCGCTGTTCCATGTCGCATCGGTGGAACTGGAACGGGAACTCGTTACGTTTTTACAGGAACAGGAAAAGGAACGGCGTTATGTTTTTTCGTCCGGTGGGGTAATTTTTGTTTTATTTCCAATAGAGAAAAGTCTTAGAAGTATAAAAACCATATCTTTACGAAGAGCAGGATCAGTGTTGTACACGTTCTCCTCCCATAAAAAAGACGAAAGATCGTTCCTCGTTCCTATTGAATTATTGAACGCGTTCCCGTTACAAGTTCCATATGTTAAAAAGGAACTGGTTCCCGTTACAGTTAACAAAATGGAATGTATCGTTACATGTACGTTACATTTGTATTTTGCTGATTACCATATTTAGCTTAGATCGAGGAAAGTGTTTTTCTTTGTTTTATCTATCCAATCAAATGGGAACATACGAATTTGAATACCATGATGGAAGGGCACCAGGAGAAAGAAAACAAGCGGAAGCAGGGTCTCATTTGTTGATATTTTCATCTTTAAAAATCTCAGCTTTCATACCATATTCAAGTTTGTGGTGGGCGATTCGGACGAGCCAAATGTACCGTTACCCCATATTTCACGAGCGTTTTACAACAACCTCTCACGTTTCAATCTAAAAAAGTCCCTTGTTCGAACCTAATAATTTGCTTCTGATGTTGCTGTGCGTGAGACGAGCAAGTGAAGAAGAGTGTAGGGCTTTTGGAAGGTCAGTCTCGAAAACTAAGTCATTTTTCGTGAAGGGTGGATTCGTTGTTCACTTTGAAGGTGGGAACAAGGGGAGCATGAATAAAAGTTCATTTTGTGCATACTTTTAAGTGATCAATGTTCGGGATGCGAGGGTGTGTTCAATGCCTGGTAACCTGTTTTTTGTTGTTTTGTAACTGTAGGTCTTTTTGTGGAAGTTCAGTGATGGCAGTAGTCGGCCTTAAATTTCTGGGTGTAGGAGGATTCGTTGAAGCAAAGAAAGTAGCTGAGTTTGAAACTGTCCTCTTTTTGTGTGCTTCTCCTTCGACTAACACGTTTTGCTTTTTGAACCGCAGTCTCGGGCAGCTGAAAAAAGAATCGATGTCCACTAGCTCTCCTACACCCGATTGTTATCAAGCGAGGACCACACGAAAGAAACCCTAAGATAAGTCACCAAAAAGTTAACGAGATCCTGCTCTTTGTAAAGATATGGTTTTTATACTTCTAACATTTGTCTCGCTTGAAAATAAAATAAAAATTACCCCACTGGACGAAAAAACGTAACGCCGTTCCTTTTTACCGCTCAAGTAAAATTGTAACGAGTTCCCGTTCCAGTTCCACCGATGCAAAATGGAACGGCGGCGTTCCTTCGTTCCTCCTAGAAGGAACGCGTTCCAGAACGCCGGTCTTGGAACGCCGTTCCGTTCAACACTGAGCAGGATCTCGTTAACTTTTTTGGGACTTATCTTAGGGTTTGTTTTGTGCGGTCCGCGCTTGATAACAATCGGGTGTAGAAGAGTTAGTGGACATCGAGTCTTTTTTCCGTGCCCGAGACTGCGGTTCAAAAGCAAAACTTTTAGTCGAAAGAAAAGACACAGAAAGAGGAAAGTTTCAAACTCAGCTACTTTCTTTGCTTCCGCGAATCCTCCTACACCCAGAAATTATAGGCCGATTCCAGCCGTCACTGAACTTCCACCAAGAGACCTACAGTTACAACAAAAAAGACAGGTTACCAGACATTGAACACACACTTGCATCCCGAACATTGGTCACTTAAAAGATGCACAAATATTAACTTTTATTCATACTCCCCTTGTCCCCCACCTTCAAACTGAACAACGAATCCAACCTCCACGAAAAAGACTCAGTTCTCGAAAAAAATCATAAGGGTGCAGGCAAGCTGGTGAATATTAACCATGTTGAATTAACCTGAGACTGGGGTAGAGAAGAAACATCAAAACGTAGAAGGGACTTCTACGTTTTGATGTTTCTTCTCTGCCCCAGTCTCAGGTTAATTCAACATGGTTAGTTTTCCGAGACTGACCTTCCAAAAGCGCTACCCTCTTCTTCACCTGCTCGTCTTGCGGACAGCAACATCGTGAAGCAGCAATTGTTAAGTTGGAACGAGGAACTTTGTTAGATTGAAACGTGTGAAGTTGTTGTAGAACGCTCGTGCAATGCGGGGTAACAGTACATTTGGCTCGTCTGAATCGCCCACCACAAACATGAATATGGTTAAAAGCTGAAATTTGTAAAAGTGAATATACGTATCAACAAATAATACCCTGCTTCCGCTTGTTTTCTTCTACTGGTGCTTTTCCATCACGGCATTTAAATTCGTATGTTCCTACTTGATGAAATAGATTTTTGAAAAATATTTTACCATCTAACTAATTATGGTAATCAGCAAAATACAAATGTAACGTATATGCTAACGATTCGTTCCATTTTTTTAACTGTAATGGGAACGAGTTCCTTTCTCACAAATTGAACTTGCAACGAGAACGCGTTCCAAACTTCAGAAGGAACAAGGAACGATCTTTTGTTCCTTTTCTTGAGGAACGTGTACAACACTGGTCTACCAATGAAGAAGTGCCTTTCTAGCGGCATTCAAAGTTACCTCGCATGACGATAAAGTAGTCGTTTTTCTCGGTGATTTCAACTGCGTCTGCAACATGGATGATACCTTCCCGTTGTCAACGATGAGCGATAAGAGTGCAGCGGTACCGACAAAGATAGTAGAGTGTAGCAGGTTGGTAGATGTGGGTGACTTAAAGTTGCCACACGTTAGAATGCGATGTACTCATTTTCAAGCAGCGTCACGGGCGCGCTTTGATAGAATTTTATGTTTTACTTGAGTTAGCGCGGAACCTGCATGGATACCAAATAAAGCCTGTCTTTTTCTTCGATAAAGACCTTGTCAAAACGCCGGTATCTGTAGGTTCTATGTGCGTGCACCCTCCTGATAACGGGAAAGCAGTCATTCGTCGTATGCGCAAGTGCTCGTAAGCGTAGTTTCCATTTGAAGTGCCTCAACATTCGCACGATGGACCCATATATTTTATGCGTGACGGTGTAAGCATTTCCAAGTGTGGGGACTGGAACATACGAACTTCGCTCGATGCAGGCCTCGTGGACAATGAAGTGGCGTCCTCAGCGGACTATACGGATTCGTCTGAACCGTCCTGGGTGAGGCCGCTATGTCGGCAGAACTCGTCAGCCTTCGGAATCCGAAAGTCGACAACCTGACACCAGAAGTGAAATCATTAAAGACAGAAAACGTATGTATGAAGAATTATCTGTCCAAGAAAAACGATCTGCTTTTGAAGCAGCGGGCGAGGTTACCTCAACCGTCGCCAATCAGTTGTCAGGCTCCCTCGAAGCCGCCAAACATGATCTCAACAACTCCGAGATAGCTCAGAGGCATGTCAATGCACCCCGTCATGGTGCCGTCCACTCAAAGGTACGGACCGTCGAGTCTGCGTTGCACTGCCACACTGCCTTTCCAGCTGATGGACCACCAGCTGATTTGCCTAATAGAGGCGACGCGACTTCGCCGTCTTCTTTTTCGGCGCCTGGATGGGTCAGAGTGGGAGGGCCTGGCAATCGGTACGCCCTTGTCGGCGTTAACAAGTCGACCAAGATTTTAACTGTCGCGCGTGGACCCGTCAAAAGGCCCTTTTTGTGTCTCGACGTCGCTTGGACATATCCGAGAACGACATCACCAACTTTCGGAGTGGCGTGGCGACCTGAAATGAACTGACCTGTACCAGGCTAAGAAGCAAGTATTCATCATATGCGTCTTTCCCCATTTTTGTAAGCGCCGTCAGTTTTGACCTCATCAACGACCCATCGGTGTAGCCTGAAGGCTGTCTGTTCCGTATCTTTTGCGGTGTCATGACGATCGACGAGCACGCACATACGTCTGATGAGTGAAAAACTGACTTTTTATTATCAGAACCTTTGTGGCTTGCGCATCGAAATCAAATTACTTTTTCCAAAGTGTCGGGACCTCAGATTTTGATGCATACTGTGTTAACAAAACGTGGCTTCTTGATAGCATTGTTTCCGTATATTATTGTCCTGATGCCTACAATGTGTTTCGTGGCGACAGAACCGCAGAGTCGTCGGTAAGCGACATATGGTGGAGGCGGTTTGATTGCTGTAAACGAGGCAATACCAGCTCTACGCCGTTTTGATCTTGAATTGTAGAACGAGTGTGTCTTAATAGAAATGAAGGTCGCAGGTGGCAAGCACTTGTTAGTAGGAAACTACTGTTTGCTTCTTCCATCTTAAGCGTCGAGTTTTGTGCCGTTCTCCTTGACGTAACGAGCAAAGCTTATTCCTGAATAGTACGAAATCATTATTTTGTGTGATTTTAATGTTTCTTGTAGATGGCGGTATTCGGAAGGCACATGAAACGGACCTTAGCAAGGCGTTGCACCTCGTTACCTTCTTGAGTTTGAATACGTTCGAGCTGGACGATTTACCGGAATATGGCGGTAATGTATTGGACCTAGTGTTTACAAACATGTACGAATATTCAATTGTGCCAGTCATCGAACTGTTCGTTTCTTTTGATATTTGGCACGTCCCATTTGGTGTCAATCTAAATATTTCTAAACATGTTGCGCGGCATAGATCAATTGATAGACTCGACTACTGCAAGGGCGATTAAATTAATCCCTTTTCGCTGTCTAGAGGCTGGAAGTTGGGAGGCCGTTTATAGCGCTGGCTCTGTTCATTACGCAGTTTTTGAATTAACCGGTATTTCAACTGAGGGCAAACACCCTACATACCGAGGAAAGCATGTCACTCTCGGAACTATCCCGCTTGGTTTTCCTTTGAGCTTATTCGAGTATTACGAAAGGAACTCCACCTACACAGCATGTCAAGTGGATCGCACGCCGGCATTGCGCGTAAAAAGAATAGTTAGAATCCAGAGCGCAGGCCAAACATCCTTTCAATCGTGACAGAGAGGCCTACCATTCCTTTGTTCAGCAGCACGTTACTCGGCGTCCTGAGCGTCCAGAGTTCTGGCACTTCGGCGAAGTAGCACTAAGCATAAACACAGCGTACATAACCTCGCTTTGCTGCACGATACAGATTATATTTCTGATCCCGATGATGTCTGTAGCCTCTTCGCCAGTCATTTTCGTCTGTCCATTATCGCCTAAAAATCAACATCTAAATGGCACCTCTCCACCGTTTCTTTTTTGTAATTTTGCACCACTTGTTATTAGGCTTGACGACGCATTTAGTTTTCATAAAGAAGGTTCCACAAAGAAGTCCGGTAGGCAACGATGGTATCCCCCTCGTTTATTGTAAAAGGTTGTGCAGATTTTGTTTCTCCTTCGCTTGTTCCCATATTTACATTGCTATTTAAACAATCTGGGTCCCCGAGCGTGTAAGAAATCCGTTTTTATCTCCTTTACTACAAATCGGGAAACCCTGTCTCTTCGGCTAAGTGCTGACCCATTCCTTTGTTACAGGCATTTTCGAAAGTTTTAGAAAAATAGTCTTCACATTCATATGTTCAGCATCTTCCAACGGGCCGTAGTTCAAAATCAGACGGCTTTATGAGCGGCCGTTCCGTTGCAACTAGCCTTGTCACTTTCCTGAGTGCCTTGGCACCGATCGTTTCCTCTCGAGAACAAACTGATACAGTTTGTTTTGATATCAGTGTCTCTTTGATCGCGTCAGTCATGAAATTTTAATAAGATGATAATTATTTCACGAATTAAGTCTCCATAACTGTCGTGGTTTTCTATCTGTATCTCCGAGACAGACTAAGCTTCGTCTCCCACGAGGGTCCCAAGTGACAATTTTGTTCGATTTCGTCCGGAGTGCCGCGTGGATCTAATCTACGTCCTTTGCTTTTTGACGGGTTTGTAAACGATTTTAAGGAATGATACAGCACTTCGCCCGATCCTAGTTTGGTGACGGTAGGAAGCTTTATCGCAAAGTGAAAATATTTTATGACTGTGCCTTGTCACAAACTGACAGTGATGATATGTCTACATGCTGTGCACATAATAAGATCGACGTAACTCTCTTCAAAAGACGCTGATTACATCGTTCACACGCAAAACCTTTCTTGTTCTATTTGGCTAGCATTTAGACAATGCTCTCAATAAACGTGTGTCGGTTTGTGCGGGAAGTTGGCCTTATGATAGATGAAAAAATTAATTTCAACAGACATTTTGAAATGATCCTGGTAGCCTCTTTTAAGGTGTTGGGCGTTGTTGCTCGCCTGAATTGTGTGTTCCGCGATCCTTTAGCCTTTTTGTATTGCGCAGGCGCCTTATTTTGCCTACAAAAATGACTCTTGCTTCGGTCAGTTCTGGAACAACCTTAGTGACACTGCTGCAGCGACATTAGATATTGTCCAAAATAATTTTCACGAACGTTTCACAACGACAAAATCTAGCAGTACTCGTACTGCAATGTCCTTTAATTGCGTAGAATTGGTCGCATTAAAAACAAGACGCGGTAGTGGCGACCTCATAATTTTATTCAGTGTTTGCGCTAGCTATTATGACTACTCCAATTGCACCTCACATATATCTAAATACTACTTTAAGGATGTTTCGCAACAACTGCAAATTTGCTGTTAATCCCGTGCATAGTTTATCTCCGATAGTTCGTACACAAAACTATTTTAATCATATTGACACATGCCTTCTTGACATTTGTAATCCTACCATTATTGCGTTCAAACAAAGGGTCGACCATCTGATAAAGTGTGTGTTGTCATCGGGTCCCAATAAGAATTTTGGACTTTGCTGTCTTTTGCCTTTGTGATCTGACTTGGCGTTCTACTGTTTTAGGATTCCGGCTGTTGGTAGGCACTCTAACTAAATAAATAAATAAATAAATGTGTGTTTGGTAGTTGTTTCGTTGAAAGAAGATTAACAAAATATGCCTAAATTAATTTGGTATATATGTAAATTGAATAAACAACTGTTAAAAGACCAATACTCACCTGGTCGAGTTGGTTGAATCATGCTATATACTTCACAGCGCTCAAAAGACAACACACTGTGAAAATACAGGCGCACAAAAAAACAACTCTCACGCAGCACTGACTGTCCACTCTGGGATATATTAGACATTTTCGTTACTCTGTTTTTACGCAATAAAATGAAGAAAAAAATAAAAATTAACTAGCGAAGAACAGAGAAGGAAAAAGAAAAAGATTAAGAAAGAAAAAGGAGAGAAGACAAAGACAAGAAAAGGAAAACAAGGAAATAAAATACAATAAAAAGACCGTTTACAACTCCCTGTAACGCCGAATTAGAGCGCAGCTCTTGAGGAGGAGGAGAGAAGGGTACTGAAGGGGGGGGTCATGTGACCTCGGGGGGTCACGTGACCTTGACGATGACGATCCAATGACGTCACTGATGACGTCATCAGTGATGATGACGATGACGATGCGGATGCCAATGACGTCATCAGTGACGTCACTGATGATGTCATCTATGATGATGATGACGATGCGGATGCCGATGACGTCATCAGTGACATCACTGATGAGGTCATCAGTGATGATGACGATGACAATGCGGATGCCGATGACGTCATCAGTGATGTCACTGATGACGTCATCAGTAATAAGGACGATGACGATGCGGATGCCGATGACGTCACCAGGTTGCATGCAACCTGGATTGCATGCAACAGGTTGCATACAACTTGTTGCATGCCAGTTGCATGCAACAGGTTGCATGCAACCCAGGTTGCATGCCAGTTGCATGCAACCAGTTGCATGCCAGTTGCATGCAACAGGTTGCATGCAAGTTACATGCAACAGGTTGCATGCAACCTGTTGCATACAACCTGTTGCATGCAACTCCCGAAGGAAATCCCGAGGTCCTCCCGAAGAAACCCGAGGTCCTCCCGAGGTCGTGCCGAAGGGACCCGAGGTCCTCCCGAAAGACCTCGGGTTCCTTCGGGAGGACCTCGGGTCCCTTCGGAAGAATTTACCCATAATGCACCGCGCGGTTACGCCGACGCCGACGGCGACGGCGACGGCGACGCCGCTCAAGCCGGAAACGGGCGCCTAAGAGCTGCGCTCTAAAAGAAAAGAAAAATGAAAAGAAAAAGGAACGGATAAAGTCCGACGACAGTAAAAGTCAGTAAGGAGGTCTTCCTAAATAATCTAACTCTTTCGGGGATAAAGTAATCGACGGGGTACTAACACATAATCCATCCAGCAGGTCTATGCTAGCGGCTTCGATAATTTTTCTAGTCAGTTTTTTCTTGCTTCATCCCAGTACCGTGCAATTGTTTAGAAGGGGAGCGTCCACAATCCCTGCAATGAATGCCTAGGTGACCTGAGATAGCGTTAATGGCGTTGTTGTTATGTTCTCGAAGTCTATCGTTCAGACAGCGACCCGTCTGCCCGACGTAACGCTTCCCACAGGTAAGAGGAAGGAATAGATCACTCCTTCTGCACAGGAAACGAACTTGGTCTTGTGGTTTTTGTTGCAGCACTCTGGTAGAGTGATATGGCCCGTTCACCCGCTTGCATAGGCTGGAACGTTTTTGCGGAGCAGAGAAGACTACGTCGATATTGATTCTTTTGGCTACCTTCTTAAGCTTGTGGGACAGGTTGTGAGTATAAGGCATCATGACAGGCCTCGTGGTGCATTCTCCTGTTCTTTGCTTTGTGGCTTCTGCTTGCTTGACCTACTAAGGTCAAGCAAACTACCGCACAAACTTTTTTTAAGGGAAAAGTTAATGCGGTAGAATTTTCGACAAGGCCGTTTTGTACGGAACCGTCGTGTCCAGATCGCGTGGGCGACCATATTATCTACTTGCGTGTCTGGGCATTCCGGTGTATTTACAATGAATATGCGTGTACAAAGAAAAGTGAAGGTGAAATTATTGACATGAAAAAACTAAGAAAAAGCTTACTGTAAAAGTTTCTGAAACCGTAATTTATCAACGTTTCAAGCCGTCCCTTCTCAAAACTTGGCAAAACATAGCAAAAATAAACTAAACTTTAAGCTAAACATTAAAGCACGATACCATTAACACAACCTTAACCTTAAGCCCCTAACACTACACTAATAGCAAAATGCTAAACTAAACATTTGGAAGATTTTCCAAGCTCCAATAACATGCCGAAAGTGTAGTTGCACTAGATCTACGCGCTGGTATCTTCAGCGCGTAGAACCTAAAGAATCTTAAATCGATACTCTAAAACCGATGGCAATTTGATTGTGCCAGTAATTACGGCAGATCTCTCTGCGTTACCAGCATGCTCGCGCTATGATTGGGTAATTCAGCAACATATCAATGAACTTTAGAATGATTGGTTTTAGCAGGCTCATTAGAATTTCTCCTTAGTGGTCTATCGTCGTAATAGTATGTAGCAATTGGTTAAAAATGATACGGATCGTGTGAGAAGGAGAGGCAATTATATTCTAAATTATTCAGTGATGCTTGACTGCATTTGACAGTGTTGCTTCTAGATACGTCCGCGAGTTTCCGGGATGTCCGTGCTCCGTTAAATCGTGGCAAGGAATTTGAAGAGTAGCCTACACTGTAAAAAAATTTCACCCCATTTTACGGGTAAAAGTTGCCGGTTCAATATTGCCGGCATGATTTGCCGTAATCTTGAAACTGGACCGTCTGTAAAAACAAGGCATATAATTCCGTAAAATGACGGAACGTTCGTAGTTCACTTTACGGAGTTATCCGTTTCCCATTTTACGGGTAAAAGTTGCCGGTTCAATATTGCCGGCATGATTTGCCGTAATCTAGAAACTGGACCTTCTGTAAAAACAAGGCATATAATTCGTAGAATGACGGAACGTCTGTAGCCCACATTACGGACAGCTATCCGTAGGAAATGTGAAAGCTATCCGCACTAAATAACGAAGGACTATACCTTTCCGCCTTATAAGGCCAAAGCCGCGAGCCATACGTACCACCTGCACCTCCTATACATCAGGCGACTCACCTGGCAAAGCTCAAGATCTGCCAAGGGTGTCACCTGACGTATCAGAGGTGCAGGATTGGTGCGAATGACTCGTAGCTTTGGCCTTATATAAGGCGGAAAGGTATAGTCCTTCGTTATTTAGTGCAGACAGCTTTCACATTTCGTACGAATAGCTGTCCATAATGTGGGCTACAGGCATTCCGTCATTCTACGAAATTATATGCCTCGTTGTTACGGACAGTCCAGTTCAAAAAGACATAAAGGTCAAGTGCTTCATTATTTAGTGCAAAAAGTTTCCATGTTCAAGCAAGCCTAAGTCACATGAAGCTTTTGGGGTACAGATTAGTATGGAGAGTTCATAGCTCCGTCATTTAATATATGAACTTGAATACTTTTTCATCCTCAGCCAAAACATACAAGAGTTCATGTTTTGCAAAAGGAAAAGAGCACACAACCTGTACTTCTCATTGCCAGGATTTTGTTTGTGTGAGCTCAGCTGTTCCTATAGATGACAGCTCAACAAACGAACCAATTAAAAGGTTTCGCCACAATACCTTTATTGGAAGAAGGCATGCCTTGCTTTAACTTTGGAGAAAATTTACATTATAGTTGTCCTTGTGCTGGCCGTCTAGATGCCCGTCCATGCTTGTGCTTGTGGTTATCATTCAATTGAAGACCTCTTCGGTATCTTCATGGTGCATGTAAGGGCAGCTTGAAATAAAGAACAGAAGAGGATTCGAAATCAATACACAATCACAACAAATTGTACATGACATACATGGTTAAAGTCAGCGAGCAACGTGCTTACCGACTAGCCTAGCTCCCCACCTTTCTACTGTACATGACATATAAAACAAACCTCCCATAAATTGAACCAAAGTAAAAATATGCATTGATTTGAATACCGAACACAACAAGTGCTTGAGAAATAAAACTAGCAAATTAAAATTGCACAACAATTCAGTAATATTAAGCACATTGGATTGAGCCAGATCTCCCTCAGTGTATAAAGTAGGCTCGCGATAATTCAGACTCGGACATTTAATACTGCTGGTTAAGTCAAACAAATTTCAAAACTTTAGTTGACCCGCTACGTTTTCAATGTATTCATAAGCCGCTTAACTCGAACGGTGTTTTCGTGTAATTCGTACTTCTTGTTCTCGCAGCACCGTTGAGCGCAATTCTTTCCGAGCACCGGTGCACTGCGGAGAAGCAACACCCATGGAGCTTGCTTCCACTGGTGTTGCTTTTCCGCAGTGCACCGGTGCTCGGTAAGAAATGCGCTCAACAGGGTTAAAGCAGAGCAGAACCGCATATAGACTGTTTTACTGAAAGAGGACGAGATATAGAAGGGGAAAGGGCTACCGGCGCTTTCCCCTTGCTGGAGCGTTAAAGAGAGTGAAAGTCGCAGATGAGAGGCTTTGCCGGGGTTCGGTGTAGGCGTTGCCGCTTTATTCTCTGTTTTAAACTTCCAAACTTAATTAGAGCCACGGGCTTGGATGGCGACCGTCCCCCGGTCATTGGGACACCATGGCTCAGTTATAGGGTGCACGAAGAACGACAGAAAGCGTTGAATACTGTCTGAGAACCTATGTAGCTTGCGCGAAATCTGGCAAGGCGAGTGCGGCTGTTTCCACAGGACCCCAATCTCCGGTGGTTGCGGGTTGCATCCGTAAACCGAGAAGACTTTTCCCTAACGCCATCCTCTCGACTCTGCTCGGAACATTTTGTGAATGGAGTGGGTACGACACTTAACGCTGTGCCATCGATGAACACGGGGTGCGCTCGCAAGCTGCGTGCAAATTTTCTCCTGATAATTGCTGCTTCAGCTTGTAACTTTTTGTAACTGAATTTATTTTAATATCAATATTTCGAAGTGGTGACACTGATTATATTTTTATCTACAGCACTTAGTTGAAGGCTGATTTGTGCCGCCGGGTGTGACTGGCAATTGGCAAAAAGTTAGTTCTATCGCTTCGCCTGAATCGCAAACTCCTGTGCAATACCAGAGAGCCATGAGCCCATGCTGACCGTCACAATGCGACTAGATTCTTCTTATTTTCAATATTAGTACATAATGTAGCTGGAAAGAAACCTTCAATTTCTGTTGCTGAAAGTTGAAACACGCTAATGCATTGATGCTTATAAACGTTGAAACATGCTCATGCGTCGGTGTTTATAAATGATTTATTCGAAAATCCCGTGCCGACGAGTGTGTCTTCTGTTGAGAACTGAAAACAGCATAATCGAGAGGGGCCTATTGCCAGAGCGAGTCGACCAATGATTCAGAGATTCGTAATCGATGCATGAGCATGTTTCAACTTTCAGCAATAAAAATTTAAGGTTTCTTAACGGCTACATTATGCGCTAATTTTGAAAATAAGAAGAATATAGTCGCGCTGTGACGGTCAACATAGGTTCATGGCTCTCTGGTATTGCGCAGATCGCGATTCAAGAAAATTGATAGAACTAAACTTCAACAATTTCCAGCCACACCCGGCAGCGGAAATGAGCCTTCAACTAGGTGTTGTAGTTGATAAAATTGAGTGACTGTCAACACTTCAAAATATCAATATTAAGATAAGTTCAGTTACAAAAAGTTACAACCTGACACAGCAATTATCAGGAGAAAACTTGCACGCACCTTGCAAGCGTACCCCATGTTCATTGACGGTACAGCGTTAAGTTCGGTGCGCGCTTCATTCACAAGGCGTTCCGAGCACAGTCGAAAGGATGGCGTTGAGGAAAAGTCTTCTCGGTTTACGGACGCAACCCACTGCCACCGGAGATCGGGGTCCTGTGGAAACAGCCGCACTTGCCTTGCCGGATTCCGTGCAAGCTACATAGGTCCTCAGACAGTATTCGACGCTTTCAGCCCTATAACTAGGGCTCGGAGCCCTAAAAGTAGGGCTCCGTGTTTTCGGAGTTTACTTTTCGTGAAATTCGGAGGGTGTTGTTCGGAGTTTATTTTTTACCGAAAATTCAGTGTTTATCGGAGTTTATTTTACGTAAATCCCCAATTCTCCAAAATTTGGAGATTAATTTCTCAGTGTTTCCTATTAAAAAAATAAATAATAACCGGATGCAAACGTATGCCAGATAAAAACACGCTTGTATCAATTAAGATTTCTTCAGTTAAATTTGGCGTTGGTGTCATTGGCAATACTAATTTGTCCCACGACAAAAGTCGCACAAAAGTGTGGCTTCAATAAACTTCGATACCTTAAAATCAATGAACTGCCGGAGGTAGCCGCAAGGAAGCTCGTAGTCATCCCATCAATCTATCCCGCGGTTGCGCGAGGTGGAGTGGTTTAGGATGTAATAGAGAAAAGTTTCAACTGCCCCTCTTCCCTATTTTATACAATCTCTATGGTCCATAGCTTTCACTGTTATCCCCAGAAGCACCCCCTCTCCTTTCTCTAAATCCCAAATCCACTGGCCCAAACTGGAAACCAAAAGAGTGGCTTTTGTCGTGACACGAATGGTAAGACCCCCTTTTGACAACGGTCCGAGGCTTGAAAGATAATTATGGTGTCATTTTCCCAGGACCATTATTCCTGCGTTGCTCAAATTGTAAAAAAATATATATATATATTTTTTTTCTTTTTTTTTTGCGTGTGTGTGTGGGAGAGGGGGGGGTGGCATGGGCACATAACAATTTGGAGTTTATTGGATAAATCCGAATTGCCAAAAATTTTACCGGCGGCTGTTTTTCGGAGTTTTTCGGATTTATCCGAAAACACGGAGCCCTACCTATAACCGAGCAATGGTGCTCTGATGACCGGGGGACTGTCGTCATCAAAGCCCGTCGCTGTAATTAGTTTGGGAGTTTATAACAGAGAAGAAAGCGTGAACGAAGTTCGGGCAATGTAGACACCCAACACTGGCAAAGCCTCTCATCCGGGACTTTCACTCTTTCTAATGCTCCAGCAAGGGGGAAAGCGCTAGTAGCTCTTTCCCCTTTTCTCTTTCGCTCTCAAAATGGCACTACCCACAATAAACAGTCTATAGAGAGAAAGGAGCGGGCAGAGCCAGGGAGTGCACCAGACGCAGATAGAGGGCTTGACAAGCTCTCTTGGCCAACCAGAAGCCGAAAAGTATCTCCGAGTCATGGTAGTGAGAAACAGTTTTAATAATTGCATAAGGGTTACATGTAGTAACTCTTCATGGTTATGGTGCACGCAATGTTTCGATTATGGTTATGCAAGGGGATGTAAGAAACGAATGCGCCACTTGATTTCTGTTTTGCTCACATGGAGTATGACCGCTTCGACGACAGATTCCCGGCGCTCGGCGCATGGACTATGTTAATCGATCTGTTGGTCGCGCATGCTTTCTATATCTTCTTGTATCTTCCACCGTGATATTTCATGACCGTGATTGAAACATCATGTGCACCATATTTCCAGTCACCGAGAGTTACTCCAATGCACTTATTCATTTTGTTTCCTGCAACTGCCGCCAGGGCATTATGCGCAGCTTATGGTTGGCCAGATTTGCATTTGTGAAAATGCTCTAAAGCACGCCCAGCCCACCTTCAGCCAATAATGCTTCCTCATTTGCCTCGTATACATCCCAATGAATGGTTAAACTCCCTTTATGTATGTCTCTGAAGCAGAGGACACATGAGCGACAAAAAGGTGGGCCGCGCGGCAGTTTCCACAGCCACTTGCGCGGGTGCTGTGATGTGGAGGAATGGCTTTACGTCACAACGTTCACGCAAGTTGCTACAGAAACTGCAGCGCAACGCCCTTTTTCATTACTCATGGCTTGATAGTCCATAATAGACAACTTTTTAGCTGGTTGAACAAACATAATTCTGTTTTGAGGTGTCATGTGCTGTCTAAAGAGTCCCCAATAAAAAATAAAAAAAAACATTTTTGAGCATTGAATAAACCTGTCATAATTTCCCTACACCCCCTTCCTGGGGAAACCCCTCGTTCGGTGTGCTGCAACATGCAGGGCTACGACGAAATTTTAGTTAACGATTACGACTCTTACTAACAAGATTAAAAGAAAACTTAAGACACCATTTTTGAGGTGCCTACAATCAAAAGTTTTTGCTTTTTTAAATTCAAGGACTTTTTTAGTTTTTCTTTAAACATGGTGCCTATGAAGCACCTCATTAACCTGAAATACTATACCCCTTTTCAGCTCCAGAACCGTAGTAAAACAAGATTTCCCAGACTAGTGTTAAATTAGAACAATGAGAGCAAAGTTCTTTCGTTAAGAGGTGCTCACCTGATATGCATCTGCGGAATCGGGCATTGGCCATTGCTCCCAGAACTGAAGAGCTGGCTCTGTAAAAAGAAAGTATTGTTCACCTTCCTGTGCATATTTTGTGCAGTTGGAAGAGACAAAAGATTGTTAAAACTTTTGTCTCTTCATTGTCAATCATTAGCAATCCTTCTGATGTGCAAACTCTACTGTTCAAGGCTACTAGGAGCAGTTTACGACACTAGTGCTCAATCAATACAATTAGAGAAAAGTTGTTTCTTTAAAGTAACAACATTATTTAAAATTGGAAGTGAGTTTTACTCTCATAGTGCTATAACACATGAAATGCAATATTTAAGAGTTTTTTTTTTAAATTTTAAATGGAATCTGTGTATAGGCCACATGACGTCAGATCAAGCGACATAGATTTTTTTGCCAAATTTAGTGGGGAAGCTGAATTGGTGCATAGGTCACGTGACATCCATTTTTCTGCTAAATTTAGCAGGAACCTTACTTTGTCTGTAGCTCACATGACGTCAGATTATGTGACATAAGTTTTTCTGCCAAATTTAGTGGGGAAATTGAATTGGTCTGTAGGTCACGTGACATCAATTTCCCCACTAAATTTAGTGGGGGAACCTGAATTTGTCTGTAGGTTACACGACGTCAGGACACGTGAAATTGATTGTCCCGCCAAATGTAGCAGGAGAACTGAATTAGTGCATAGGTCAAATGACATCAATATTTCCGCTAAATTTAGAGGGGAAACTGAATGGCTGCATAGGTCACGTGACGTCTATTTTTCCACTAAATTTATCGGAGACCTTGAAATTGTCTGTAGGGCTCGTGACATAAATTTTTCTGCTATATTTAGAGGGGAAACTAAACTTGTGTAGAGGTCACGCAACAGCAATGTCCCCGCTAAATTTAGCGGCAAATGCACGGATGGATGGACAACATTTTGGGATTGGAGGGTAATGTGTAAAAGCACTTAATGTTTTAAAAAAAACGCTCACCTGATGTGCATCTCTGAAAACAGGCTTTGACTAGCAATGAATTGTAGCCCCAGGACCGAAGTGCTGTTTCAGTAATGCTTCCTGCACAAACAATTCAAATGTAAGAACACAAGCCCAAAAATTTTCTTGCCATTCTCCTTCCCCTACTCTTCTGTGCATTTAATTAATTTCATCCCTTGGCAAATTCTAAAGATTTCAAAGTGCTTATCCTAAGTCTTTCTGTTAGAGCCTGGTTCATGTTGCAGAAATTTGGCCGAATGGGTAACCCGGAGCATTCATTGTTCGTCGAGACAGTTTTCCTTTTACTCCATCCTGTTCTTGACAGCAGAAACTACTCTTCCTTGACCACAGTCTTCAAAGGACACATGCAAAGGAAAAGAACTTTTTTTTAAAATAGTTCAGATGAAAAAAGGATGTCATAAAACAATTTTACAACGAAGAAAGAAAAATTTTAGAGCTATATTTACGGCGCTATACGCATTTGTAGTTGGCACCCGCGGGCGGTGCGAAAAAGTGGCGCTTATCACGTGGTGCTTGCGCTCTTTTGGAAGCTTCCTATGGTTTCTAAAAGGGCGCCAACTACAAATTCGTTTTGCGCAGTAAATATAGCTCTAAATTTTTTTTCTTCTTCTTTGTACATTCGCTTTGTAATATTCTTTTTCCATCTAGCCTGTTTAAAAAAAAGTATTTTTCCCTTGCATGTTTTTTAAGGACTTTTCACAGATCATACACAGGAGGCTGGCATTGCCAATACAAGCTCATGTCTTCACTTTGAGCATGGAATAAGGCTAATAAGCATACGTCTGCAATCCGCAATGTCTGATCTACGGAAAGTTTCTGTTTTACCAAGACTCGTACCATTCCATTGTCAAAGGAGCAGGCACTGTTAATAAAAACTTCCTTTCATTACATTGTTTTAAAGAACAATTGTTCTTTCTTAATTAGGATCAAATGATCATCTTAGGATAATTGACAAATAATGGTAGATTCACATGATGGATCGAATTGCAATATTCATCCGTGAACCGTTTGTCACGTTACCATCATGTCGGCTATTCCAACGATTCGCACCTCGTCAGCGGACGCCCAGACTGTAAGGGCAGAGTGCCTTTTCAAGCGCAGATTTTTTGGCGGGTGAGTAACAGTAAAAGCGTTTACAGTAGAGTGCCAACAGCACAGCAATATTTTTGTTTTTGAATAAGCCAAACAAAGATAGTGCACCACTGTGTTTTGTCATTCGCTGTTTCATTTTGTCGAGCCATTCTTATTTTCCACTCGTGAAAGAAGCTGCAAGAACTTTGCCCAGCTGACGCGCCGCAGGTTCTGGTACTCCTCCAGGTCGGTGTCAAGAAGCTTCTGTCAAAACTTGCCTAGCATGCTGCAATCTTTCCTGCACGTCCACCCAGTTTTCCACCCAGCAAGACCTTTCTTACGGCTGTAGTGTGCTGAAGAGTGGTGCACAAGCAAGCAATGCATAAAGGCATTTCCAAATGCCTCTCCGCGACCCCAAGACTTAATCGCTTTAATGCTGAAGCCTTCTGGAGCAAAACCGTACTTGTGTCATGTGGTTAGTAGAACTAGTGGTGCTTCACGCTAAGCCTATCACGATGCTTTGTCTCACTCGGTATGTAACAGCGGCACACAACGATTCTTTTTCATGATAGCACCGTGATCGTAGTCGCAAACATCACTTCTGACCTTTGAAAACGGTGCCACAGTGCAATGTTGGCCTTTTGCGGAATTGCAGGGCCGCAAATAGGTTCAGTCAGTCCTTGCTGTCATTCGCTCGTCTCCTCCGTGTAGATGCACTTGGGGGACTGACGTTCCGTGGACGTCTTGTAAGTGATCAATCCATCTGCGGATAAACTCGTCGTGTGAATCGGTCATAAGTAGACTGCAAAGTCTGCACTCACTTAACATTTCTGTTGACGTTGCCTGCACAGTCATGAAAGTGTGTCTCGTATCAAATTAGATATTCTCAAAGGAACAAGGAAAATGCATAATAATGTTGCACATTGTTCACCTTAACCACTGAACTTTCTTCTTTCCTTTAGCTTTTGTTTTCTTTTTTTTTTTTATTGCATATACGGCCCAGGTCGCACGTGTCTCCACAATCAGTCGCCATCCTTAAAAATGTGTACAATTAAAAAAATGCGTGCTGCCATCTCTGAGCAGCAACGAAAACTACGCTCGGAACAAACCTGGGATGCCCAAAAAGAAACAAGGGGCAAGGTATCGTGCGCTGATGAGCTACACTCATCCTAAACGGTTTAGGGACGGCTCTATAGGTGGACGAGCTAGGCTTGTCCAAAACGGTTAAGGGGTTAAGGTGCACTAGCACCTTCCACGACATTGTATCTTGTTTAATATTTTATGATGCTAAATTACAGGACTAGGTAACAGAAAATAACAAGAGGAAGACGGGACGTCATATCTTTTTATGTTCTCATTTTTTCATCAGTCCTGTATTAAAAGGTTTTCATAGTAACAATAACGGTTGTATGTTATCTAACCTTCTTTCTTGCAATCTCCTGCTTACCAACTCAACCAGCGAAGTAACCCCCTCTCCTCTCCTTCCTTCCTTCCTCCTTCCCTTCCCTCCTTCCTTCCCTCCCTCCCTTCCTTCCTTCCTTCCTTCCTTCCCTCCCTCCCTCCCTCCCTTCCTTCCCTCCCTCCTTCCCCTCCCTCCTTCCTTCCTTCCTTCCCTTCCCTCCTTCCCCCCCTCCAGGGACGGCGCCAAAGGGAGGCGAGGGGTGGCGGGCGCCTCCCCTAAAATTTCTTCTGCCACCCCAATATGAAGCAGCTTTGTATGCAAATAATTGCCTACGACGTCGGCTTCAAGGCCCAGTGTAACGAGTGTCCAGCCTTTAGAGCCGTTCATGCATTTTTTTTTCTACTAACTTCCATCAACTGGAACTCGTACCGCGGCCGAGTAAGCTATCAAGCGCTTTAGAAAAAGCAGCTCCCCTTTGTGACGCCTGCTGGCTTTTCTCTCCGTACTCCGCTCTGTGGTGCTTATCATCAGCGGAGACCGGAGACATGAACGAAGGGGAGTTTAGTTTATGTCAAGGTCATGGGGAATCCCGGAGTGTCTCAGAAAGGGAAGCAAAAGCTGGTTGTGAGTCTGAGCACAGGTGGCAGAGGTCTCTGCTGTGATAACCTCCCCCCACCCCTTCTACCATCTCGTGTCTCCGCATTTCCCTTTTCAATGAGCACGCCGCATAAGCTATCTTGGATAAGCCCGTGGGGGACAGCACCTCAGAGCAACCCCCCCCCCCCCCACACACACACACAAATTTGGTTCGCCTCCCCAGTGCCCCCTATTATGAAAATCCTGGCGCCGTCCCTGCCCCCTTCCTTCCCCTCCCTTCCCTCCTTCCCCTCCCTTCCTTCCTTCTCTCCCTCATTCCCCTCCCTTCCTTCCTTCCCTCCCTCCTCCCCTCCCTCCCTCCCTTCCTTCCTTCCCACCCCTCCCCTCAGAACAGACACAGAGAACGTCTCAACGTTCTCTGTGTCTGTTCCTTCTACTGAAAGTTCTTCCGATTTCATCCACCGCAGTCTCAGGTGTAATACAACATGATATACAAGATTTTGTATAGAAAGTCAGTGCCCCAGTCGAAAAAGAACTTTTTATACTCTCCGCAAACAACATCATCAATACAGACCCTACTTCTAAAGGCGCACGTCAGGCAATGTTTCGAGCAGTTCCCGAAAAAAAAAAAAAAAAAACCAACTAGAATCCAATTTTCCACAGTGGAAGCGAATACGAGCGCCAGCACGCTAACGGGTACCTTTAGCAATCATGGGTTCCACAAAACACACCGCCAAGCTAGGTGGTACCAAGCCGCCACCCGATTTGCAGAAGTCAAAAATTGTTTACCGATCTACGAGATAAAGCTCCGATACAATCACCAAGTGCCTCGCTCGGCCGCCACTGCGTGCGGTGGGACCTTTGCCTCTGGGTGCGTTCCCGCAATCTGATTACTCGCTCAGTGACAGATCGGTTCCGGGACTTCCTTGGCAAAAGCTCGAGGGTCGTCCAATGCGGAACGCACGTATGCGACAAGGAACCGCACACGGTCGCTTTCACGCCGCCTGCGCACACAAGAACACGTCATAAACGCTCCGAACAGAAAGAACTGAAAAAGTAAAACGAATTGGCAAGCACTCACCAACTAGACTCAACTCCACAGCTGGTTCCATGGGCACGCCGGTACCTAGGACACTTCCTTTTTCCAAAGCGTTCTTCGATGTTTTCTTCCTAAAGTCTGCAA
>JAZHYW010055472.1:0-15413 GCA_037355805.1 Ixodes ricinus | reverse complement strand
CCGTTTTCCAGACACGTATTGCTATTCGCGTGTTGCAGCTAACTAAGACCGGCTTGGTACACAGAGCGGTAAGATATTGGGAAATAATTATTTTGTTTGCGCCCGTATTCTATCAGACGAAAAAGGCTTTTCATACCTCGATCGTAGAAAACAGAATGCATTAACAATTGTTCGCATGAGATGACTTTGAGTTCGAGAAAGAATTGTGCACGTACAAAGTGAGGCTGTAAGGAGACAACACATTTGCCGTGGCTTGCATTTTGCGAGGCATGCATGATTGAAGACAAAATGTTGAAGCCACGCCTAATCGCGTTTTCACATTTCAGTTCCGCATGTGCCCGAAACTATCTAGATGTTCTAATTCAAATCGTTTCTCGGAAAACAGACAAAAAAAAAAAATCATTTTACTCTACGTCGTTTACGTTAGGATTGTCTTTTGTTCATTCACCCGTCTGGAGCTATGATTTGTCATGAGATGAGAAAAAACGAAAAACATATAACTGAGGATAACGTCATCACTGCATAATGCTTGATTTGTGACTTGCTGGGACTACTGCCCTCGCGTAAAAGAAAGCGACGAACGACAAACTCAACAGAAAAGGCAACTCAAATATCTATGAAAAAATAATAAACTTATACTTCTTGCAGACACCTCTCGACTTCCGCTTCTACACATGACATGTACACCTTACAGAAAAATAATTAATCCAGGTACTGTTGGTGTTTACTGGTGAAAGCAGTTATTAAGTGCCGAACTCACTCTAGTTCGGAACTCATTAAGAAAACATTCGTATAGAAAACGCGCAGCAGGTAAATGTTACTTTGTCTTAAAGGGGCCCTCCGGAGCGTTCTGCGATGCGTCTATTTACGGCGGTAACTCAATCCTACGGGACCCTAAGGATCCTAAACAATCATAAAATTACGGTCATGCGCGGCGGATTTCACTATTAAAATTGCCATCAAAGTCCCCGGCACGCTCCCCTTTCTGAGATGATCCCGGAAAACGGGAGGGGCATCTCTTTACGAGTCAGCCAATAGCAAGCGAAGGATTCCGGCGTCACTGCGCGTCACCAACGCGGCCGACCGCCGACCCGCGGAGGAATCTCACGAACACGCGCTGACAGTCGTCAAGGAGCCCGGACTTTGTGCTCGGCAGTCGTCGTTCGTCGCACCGCGCCGTCGCGCTGCTACTGCAATACGCAGTCGCATTCCACAGATGACAAGGAGAAGTTTGACTCGTTGACGTGGAAGGATTGCAAAGCTAGCTTTGGAGTCGGGATCCACGGGAAGAAGGAACACGATGTCCCGCAAACGCACGCCTGCACACGCCACGGGAAGCAGACGAGCCGACGCACCGACGCGTCACCCCTAGCAACAAGCTTGCGGGGAGAAAACATAGTTCGCTGGTTTTGGAACGATAATTGCGAACTATGTCTCCCGCACCACAATCAGTTTACGTTTTTCTCAAACTCTAATTTACAACAAGCTTAAAAAGTATTGCAATAATAACGTTTGCATTCACCGCGAGATGCAGCATTTTCATTGGTCAGGTTTTAGCGATGGGCAGGGAATGGGGGATTGTCTTCCAAGAGAAAATAGTCCCGATATATTTCTACTGCCATCTGCTTAATAAACGATTTTGTAACCTAAAACTTTGTATACATATTAACTTGCACCTACTAGGCAATATAACAACATAAATAGACGATCTCAGAAAGCTCCGGAGGGTCCCTTTAAGCTTTCATATGGCGTCGCACTGAGACAATTGTTTTTAGTTTTAATATTAGAACTGTAAACAATTTAATCTTCGCGAAGACTTAACGTATGTGAAGTTTACGAATTGAAAAATGTCGCGATAAATTGCTCTTGTGAATATACAGCTAGCTGTACCGAATACATAACACGTAACTCCAAGTCTAAAGATTTCGTGCCCCCGAAATATTAACAAAGACCACACTTTCAAAATTTCCGAAATATCCAGCCTTCTAAGATTATTTAATTTACAACGCCTTGACCAATGTGGGATGATATACATTGTGCAATCAATCATTCAACTGCCGACCGTTGCGTCCCAGTCCCAGCGGGCGTTGGAATTAAAATTTGGCTGGTGTTAATTAGGTTCATAAAAACAATATGAACTCAAGGAAAACCGCCTTGAGCGTTCAACCCTGCCGTGCAGAACCGCAGCTCGGTAATGCTGACAAGTCAAACAAAAAGTAGAATGGGTTCTTGGTAAGCGGACGTGTGAGTGGCAGCCGGAAAGTCTTTGGTCACATCGGGAGCTAATGGAAGCCTATCATGTCTATGTACTTCTAAATAAAGCGGGCTGTAAACCCAATATTGAGTGTGTTATTTAGCAGAATGTAAGCGCCATTAAATTGAACCGGTGAACGCGCAGTCGGTATTAAAATAGATGTATGGCCTTTTACGACTTAACTCATGAAAACTCACAAATGGCAGTGCATGAAAAGGTAAAAAACGACATCGCTGGATTCAAAGAGCAAGGGAAAGGGAACCCCATGTGAACAGTCGTGTCTAGGGACCGATTGTCATATGACATAGTGAATGTTTCAGTTAAGACACGATGCTACGTCCATCCGGCCTCCGGTCCCGAGTCGTCTCGCCAATTTTACGCCTTAGTCGAGAGGAAGGCTGCCGCCGCTGCGGCTGTCGGCCGCACCAACACACTTGTATGACCTGCGAAGAGGCAGGTCAGCGGCATTTCGAAAGCGCGTTATGTGAACAGCGGCTTCCTGTTGACCCCTCCCGTACTACAGAAAAGGTGCCCAGGGGATAATCTCAAGCCCGCTGTGTTTGTGCGTCTGCAGCGCCACGTGTTGCACTACCCTCGGATTGACAATCGCTCGTTAGTTACCGATCCCTTTGAGTTCCGACCATGCGCTTTGTTATTACACTTCAAGCTGTTGCTTAACAATTTGCTAGTGGTGGTTTAGAACCCTCCTGATTATACCTATCGTGTGATATACCAAATGAGTTTTGAAGGGTTACTGAAAACTCCATATTATCCAGCCGTGAATAGATACAAAAACGAAAAGAAACAGGGCATAAAGTCTCAAACGTTGCTCGGTTTACTCTTCGTAAGTCGGAAATAAACAGAAATTAATCGAAAAATGGGGAACTAAAAAACACCTCTCACTTTGTAATGATTGCCGTGCTTGACTCCCCGTTCTGGGTTCATATCATTACTTGTGGTGGGCTGCTCTAAAATGAAATATCGTATTTAGGGCACCACTTGGAGCCACTCGTCTGGCAGGTAAAGCCTCCCACCTATAAAAGGTGTTTTAAAACACGGCGAAAATGTTAGTGTTCAGGCGTTTCAACGCGAAACCTAAATTGAATATTAAAGGTTAAAAATATTGATCCGTGACATAGGAGCGTGCAACAGGACCTTCCGTTCCGTGCGGCAAGAACTATGGAGTTTGGTTGGTGTCTTTAATTTTTTGGGCATTGTTTACGCAGTGCACGCAATATTTAAATTAGTTTTTTTCTTCTAATCTTAATAACAAAAGGGATATCATCGAACACTCATTCTCCGCCCAAATGCAGCGCCAGGGGACCGATTCAAATACGAAATTCGCAGGAATAACTATTTTCTCATTAAAAGTTATCAATTGGTTTCTAAAATTTGGGCACCACTTTCAAGAAAAGAAAAAAAAGAAAAGAAAATCACCCCGTTTCCCCAATAAAATGTTTAGAAATTCACACAAAAAACACCTTTGGCTAATTCTGAAACTCTGCCATCTGATTTGACCGCTAGCGATACATTTGGGTGGAGGCTGACTGAGCATTGGGCCATCCGTTGTTTACGCAGTAAAACAAATCCTTGATTTTTTTTTCTTTTCGCTACGAATTGCTTATGGAATTGAGCAAGTAGTAAAAAGCAGATTGTCTCCGTACCTCTTTCTGCTAATGTCTGGTGTGACTACAAAAAGAGAGGGCGAATGCCTTCTCGCAAGAGTCTGATTGCGAGAGTTGGCAGAAGGGGCTTGTAGGGGAAGCGCGAAGCGCGGGGGGGGGGGGGCGATGGGTCCACTTTTGTCGCGATGAGGAATGACGGTTGTAGGTTCTGTTCGTAGGTGTGTTTGTGGTACGAAGGGGCTTGTAGGAATGGGAAGCGCGGGGAGGAAAGAGGGGAGGAGGAGGAGAAGAGCATGCCCTCTCAGACGGCCCTGAGGGTACCCTCCACTCCGTACCTCTCTCCTCCTCCTACTGTGGGGAGGAGGAAATACGCGTGTCCGGTGCTAAAGAAAGGGAACCAGTACTCCACGGCCTTCATCCACCCATCCTCCTCTTTTTTCGTCTCCTCCTCCACTAAGGGGAGAAAAGGGCTAGGATACACCATCTCTTCCCACCACCCTCCTCACCTCCCTATCCCCTAGCAATCAGGAAACGCCAGACGCCCTTCACGCCCAGAGGGGAGGAAAAGGAGGAGGGCCCCGCACCCTTCCCTTCTGCTTCTCAAAGAGCAGGAGGGGAGGGTACAAGTGGAGGGTATGTCTTGTTTTCCTTAAAGACGGGGGCCAATTGTTTTTCCGATTTCCCCGCCAAAAACATTTGTTTTTCAGTCGCGCCCCGTAAGCAACCGGGAGAGAGAGAAAAGGCGCCCGACTACGAGAGGGACAGAGAACGAGAAAGAGAAAGAACGGGCGCCACCAGACGATAGGAAGATACTTCCAGCCTCCTCACCTCTTCTACAGTAATTTCTCACTATAATATAAGATGACTATAATATGAGATGACCATAATAGATGGCTATAATATGAGATGACACGTTCATGCCGATCATGTACTTGCGATAACACTGCGCCAACTGCCAAAGCGCTAGCATCGGTGTCGAGTATGGACGCTGTGGTGTTTTTCGGGTAGGCAAGCGTTGGCGTGGTGGGCGTTACGTGAGTGCAGTTTTTAGTGTCTCAAATCCGTGCTGAAATTCGGAAACCAGACAAAGTTCTTTTTTTCTGTAAGGCATACAACAGCTTGGCTATGTGGGCGAAACTGGGGACGAATCTTCGGTTGGAAGATGCCAACCCGATGAAGCACTTTACGTCAGAGGTGGATGTCGGTGTCGGCCACTAAGCAAGAGCAGATAATTTGCGAGGGTCCGTGGAAACCGCAACTGCTGAAATGATGTGCCCGAGGTATTCGACTTGTCTGGTGAACAACGACCATTTCTTCGGTGTCAACTTCAGATTCGCAGGTTGTAGGAGTGCAAACACTGTCTCGAGGTTCGCCAGATGGTCAGAGAATATTTTGCCAAAGACAACGGTGTCATCCATACATACGAAACAGATTGTCATCCGACGCGAACTGTTGGCAATCATCAGGCCCGTAACTCATTTTCATCATTATTTATTGAGCCGGAAATTCATTAATCGAACCGACCACGCATCCTTAACCCGGATGCTGAGTTTCGAGACCCCTGACGGACAGGTCGCTCGATGGCTGGAGCGTGTTCACCAATACGACTTCGAGATTCAACATCGTGCTAGCGCGCTTCACACCCATGCCGACTGTCTTTCATGATGCCCCTACGATTAAAAGTGCAAGCAGCGTTTGAGGATTGCTAAACGCAGCTTTATGCCACTCAACTCACTGCAGAACCTGCCTTGCAATAATGAAGCGTGGGCATTGGAAAAACTTCGCGCTGCTCAATTTCACGGCTTAGACATCAGCCCACTAATCCAATGGAAGAATAACTAAAACAATAATTTGAAAAAGTGTCGGGTTTGTTTCCTGCCCTTAAGAGTTACTTGCTTCAATGGGGCTCTTTGTTATGCACAACAGCATGCTCCACCGACGCTAGGAGTCCGCTGTTGCCGGTTCTGTCGTGTGGCAGCTGCTGTTGCCACGGAAGCTCTGCTCCCGGGTATCTTAACAACTGTACAGTAGCCCAGAAGGAGAACACTTTGGTGTGGACCGCACGATAAAAAAGATTCGATAATGGGACTACTGGCTGCAATGCCGCAATGGCGTAAAGCAGTGGGGCCGTCAATACGACATGTGTGCATTGCGTAAAGAGCCCTACGTAGAACAATGAACTCACTACAAGAAAATGTGACGGGGGAGCCCTTTACACGTATCGGCATCGACGTACTTGGGCCGTTCTTCGGTCTAAACCTGAAACAGGTTCCTGCTCGTAATTGTCGAGTCGACTATTTCACCAAGTGGCCCGAAGTTATTCCTATTCAAAGTCAGACCGCCTCCGAGATTGCCGACGCTCTTGTAAAGAATTGGATTACCAGGAACGGAGCCCCAAGTCCACTCGGACCAAGGAAGAAGTTTTAAATTGCGATTCTTCCAAGAGGTTGTCCAGACGTTCAGTATATCAATGACGAGAACGATGCGCCCCTATACCCGCAGTCGAACGGCCTGGTGGACAGGATGAATTGCACATTTTTACAACATCTATCGATGTTTGTAAATGATCACTAAGGCGATTGGGATACTATCGTGCCTCTGTTTTTGGACGCATGCCGTTGAGCTACTCATGAGGTCACTGGCTACACCACCGCCACGATGCTATTTGGCCGTGATCTTTGTATGCCCTGTGGAATTGCCATCCCACGAGCATCAGAACCGGCCAAAGACCATATGTCTCACGTGAGCGACCTGAGAGCGAACCTAGAACGAATGCATGCCCGACAACGTTTGGCAAATGGTCTCCTTCGTTTGAAAAGTCAGTACAACGCACCTGTCGCAACACGCCCATTCTCAACAGGTGATTGGGTATGGCTGTACAACCCCATTCATAAAGGATGACGGTCTGCGAAGCTTCAACGCCATCGGGAAGGGCCTTTACGATCGTCAAACGGCTCATCGACGTGGTGTATCACATACGTCGCAATGATCGATCACGGCTGCTCGTGGTTCACCCTTGCCGCCTATCATCGTACGACGGACTCCGTTAATTCTCAGTAAAAAGGAAGGAAAATACAATGGGAGGGGGATAATGTAGTGATGAAGAGAAGAACGAGGTCGGAGGTCGCGCGATGTGAGCGCTGAGGCTAGCGGTTTGAAGCGAGCCAGCAAAAAAAACCGACGTCTTGTCGGGCTATGAAACGGCTGTCAAGTGGAATTCGCTACAATATAAATTAAAAAAGAAAACTTATTCGGTCTATATCAGATTAACTTGATTTCTATCAGTGTTGCAAGAAATTGCAGACTCTTTGGGTCTACATGCAGTTTTCGAACTAGAGACTGATTTATCAGTCGGTTCCATCACTGATACCAGTGCAGAATAAAGAATTACTGTAAATAAGAAGTACTGTCCAATTTACACGTTTTTCACGAATTTAATTCCGCCATACTCAAACAAAAACAGCTTGAATTGTTTAATGAACAAAAAGTAAGGGCGCAAACGAGCTGGTGTACATTGCACATGGTTGAAAAAACCCCGAGACTGCGGGTAAACGACACAACACTAAGAAGTCTCTAATAGGGACTTTTTGGTGTTGTGTCGTTTACCCGCAGTCTCGGGGACTTTTCAACCATGTGATTTGTTTAGTTTGCCAAAAAGTTTCAATGTGTTTTCTTTCGTGTTTTGATTTGTTTTTAATTGAACGTTACGCAGCTCGAGAACAAGATGGAAGGTAAAAAGAAAGCTCAAGGCTCCGCTTAGCTCAGAAAAGCACTTCTTCTCGTGTTCTGTCTAAAATAAATCCTTCTTGCTTCATGATTCTTTGGTTTCAGATAAAAACAAAAGCAGATAGAAGCATTAAAGGGAAGACAAACATGAAAACAAGTACTATTTCCCAGGGATATTTTTGGAAAAGGTTTGATTTAACCCATCATAGTAACAATCGTTGGATTTATACAACGATTAAAATCATGGTTTCAATACTAAAATATCATATTGATTATTGTCCTCCACCCTGGTACTGGTTAACTTAAAATTATCCTTTTTTAATAACTTAGAATGAATGGCAAGTTGACCTTCTTTCTTGGTACACACGCAATATTTTTTATTACAATATAAGTTTTTATTAAATGTTTTAGAATATGAAGGAGCAAGTGGAATATGAAACTTAACGTTGCAAAGTGTACTAGCATCCGTACTCACGAAAAGCGGGTAAACGGAAATTTGCATATGGACACTGACGAAACTGTCGTGGTTCTGGCTGTGAAATATTTCCGTGTTATATTTTGCTCACGCTTAATGCGGGACCATAATCGTGTTTACTCTGCCTCGGCAAGGTTTCTCTTGCCGTACGGCTGCATCAGCGGCGTTTTAGCGTAGTGTTCCTTCCGCGTCGATTCGTGAGGAACCGGGGCCCTCGGCCCTCCGCCTTCGCCCTTGTCGAGGAGATAGAGCTGCTGAACATTCGGGATATGTAATTTCATTTACCTGGCAAATAAACGCGATTCTATACTTTTCCAAACGTTCGATAGTTAAGTTTTGATTACCGTGCGGATGGCTATGGTGCATAAAATACGACGCGAGGTCACAACTTAGTGCAGTGTCAATTTACAGATACCGATACTTTCGAACACGTACTGGACATAACTGAATCTCCCGTGGGCTGACTACATGCCTTGCAGATTCATTTCAAGCTTATGCCTCACGCAAATTAAATCCGGTTTCTAACGTACTTTTTACAAGGGTGCTAACGGCGCTTCAATACAACTACTTGCTTGCAAAAATGAAACACAGGTCACTGACATTTAAGAATTAAATTCCGTGTAGCTGTGAACCTTTTGTGAACTTAAAGGTTATTGAAAAATGCCATTGACTTGCCGTCTTTTTTTCTAATTATATTTTCCACTACAATAAAACTTCCGAGACATGAGCGTCAAAGGGCTGTTATGAAACTAAAGCATTAGGAAAATCGATACATATCCAGCGTGTTTCACGAAACGTAGGCAATATCGTTCCTGCAAGAACATAACATCACCCCCTCCCTTCCCCCAAGAAAACAAAAGAGAAAAAAAAACGCATTGGAGCTTGCCAAAGGGTCTACTCATGGAAACTGAAAAAGTTCGGTATATTTCAGTTTAAAATTATTCTTCCATAACAACCTTTGAATTTATAAGTTATAAAATATTATTTCTGTTCAAGACTTTGGCGTCGTCGAACTACACTACAAAAACCCAATTTAGAAATTTTACGTTGTTCTGAAAGAATAAATGAACTATTCGGATGGGAGCCTAGGTTTCAATTTCTCATCGAGGCGCATCTTTATGCAAGCGATTGGCCCTTCGTTACCAAACCGCGAAGCCACAGATTAATAATATGACAGAAAAAGCACTTAAAAATCGAAGCTTCTTCCACCAATACCCTTAGATCAGTACAGCCTTTCATTAGCAGGCTTGCGCTTCCCCTTCTAATGTCGTACAAGACAGGCGATATTTTGTTTAGCCGTGCGCTTTGGCCAATGTGAGCAAAATTGCAGGCGCAGAGGTGAGTTCTGATAGAAATCAGAAGCTTAAAATTGCGTTCAAATTGGGTGTTTTACTGAAACTTTGTATACCGCTGTGTCTGCCTTGCAGTTCTGTTAAGTGAACTGATTTAGTGGCCTTCGTTGATGCCCAGAAAGTTTCCAATTAAATATGTTTTCAGAGTTAATAATTGAAAAGTTGTCATTCGAAGTAGTTATAGACTGATTATATTTCGAAAGTTATTCAATCTCCTTAGTAAGCCCTTTGACAGAGACCATTGCCGGCATCAATCTTGTTGTTCTTGGTCGGATGCATAAATATAGTTATTATGCAGCCGGCTTTTCTTTTGCCGACTCGCGACCACTGATATCCAATAGGGGCCCGGAGGGCGCATTTTAGCAAACAGGTATGAAGCCACCGGATGTAACGCGACAGGATGTAAGAACGCTTGTCCAGAAAGTAAGTGCTTGACAGGGTTTTAACTCTTCCATGTGCTGGTAAGCACAGCGTCCAGGGCGCTCGATTTTTTTCTTGTCATCTCAAGAGAGCCTGCTTGGTGCGCAGTAACAGCGCATACAAATTCGATAAGAATTCTGGGAAGCCATTAAGTGTGAAAATGTTTAGACTCTTGTTCATGAAGTGTACATATGAGCCTCACGTTCAAGTGCTTTATTGTTGGGATTTAATGCAAAACGGGATTATTGAAATCAACTCCAAGACACAAGAGAGCATGCGACAAGACATCGACTGACCGCTCTGGAAGCTCCCCAGACGCCTGACGTCCGTGCAGGCATCGAACGTCCGGTAGGTTCACTTCATCCAGGCTCGGAGAGCGGCTATTCGCCATCCAGCCCCCGATAGTGGAAATCAGTGCTTGTGGACTGTTATGGAGTTTGCCAATACACGAGCTCCAATAGCTTCCCGCTCGTGAAGCGGCCGCGAACAACTGCTCGCGTGGAGCCAAAACTATAAGCATCTGTTCCCAGCTCTGCGGTAACCTGAGCGCCTCGTGCTCTCGTATCCGAAGGCGTCTTTCTTTTGCCCGACCTTGAGTTCTAATAAGCGAGACTTCACTTCAGTCTTCAGTCTGAATCCGGCATGTGCTTCTTTCTGTAAATGCGTCTAATAACCTAACAGCGACTTGCCTCGAAAATCATTTTCTTTCTTCACACGCCATGTATTCACACGTCGGTCAAACAAAGCCCTTGTCTTTGGATATTTGTTCTTTCAGGATTCTTCGAAAATAAGTAAGCGATCTAAAGTTGAATTTTGTAACCTCGCGACAAAAAGTGAATAACCTTGCTTCAGTATTAGTGCTTAAAGATCACACGAGTATCTCTAACGCAAATCTAATATTGCTCTAGCAGTCGCGTTTTATTCACTCACAACCATTCAATCAAGAGATTCATCAAAATAAAAAAATCAGCATCAAGTGTAATGATGGAAGAAAATGGCACATGAGGCGCATAATAAAATCATAACTCAATGTACCTGTTGACGTGCGTGTTGTGTGGACATTGGCGGGTTACACGGCCCTCAGTTTCACGGATGTCTTGCGGTGTATCAAGGACAACTCTGTCCACGCAACACTTTAAGACTCAGAAAAACATTGCACCCATTTCTGCAATTCTAACGCCGAACACAAAGTTATTGACCTTGTATTTATAGCGCTACAGATTACCAAATCCATTGTTCTATACATTTATACAGTATAAAGCTTATAGGCATATTTCAAAGTTCAAACAATTCAAATCACCACCGTGAAATACCAAACCTATAAACTATGGATTCGGCAAGCGACTGATAAGCAAAATAAGTCGGAATATGGGTTTCGTTGTGCAGGAGATTATGTAAATAAATAAATAAATAAATAAATAAATAAATACAATCTTTATTTCCATCGATTATGATGGTGGGGCCCGTAGAAAAAAGCTGCAATATGCAGCTTGACTGGTCCTCGGGCCCCTACAATGTAGAGCAACAACGGAACGAGAAATAAAAAAATAAAAAACACACACACAAAAAGCAACAATTGAAATATACAAAACTACGCACTTGCCGGTTTTCCTGTTTTCAGCAAATGGACAAACAGAAAAAGTAGCAAAAATTTACAAAACTACTGCTTGGTCTAATAATGGAGCAAAAAAAAAAATAGAAATCAGGTACAAATTAGGGCAAAAATACAAACGAAATTTTTTAGAAGGTTTGAGTGTCAAAATCTACATTTCAATCATATGCAAATTATTTAACAATTGTGGTAGGGCAAATTTAAGCTGTTTGAGACATAATTTATTCATTTAGTCACACTTCTACTATCACACTTTTTGAAGCAAACGGTATATAGTGATGCTACCATAAACATGAGGTTTTCTAAAAAAACTTGGCTTTATATTTTTTTCTCTGAAACTATTTGAAGATCTATAATGTACTAGTTGTAATATTAATTATCTTAAAATTTCTAAATATTTCAGAAGTGTGAGCATCATAGAGGACATTGCATATGCCATTAATATATTTTTATAACAAAAAACAGTTTTTCCATATTGGTTAGTAAAATTAATTTTACATACCTAAGTGGCAGTATGTTAAATGAGAGTAAATTAGAGAGTTGTAAACTAACATCGTAGCATTAATAAAATAAGGAACGGTTGCGGTTTGGATCACAATTACTCGAGCAAGTTTTAATTAAATATTTATACTTATTATCCCAGGACTTGTTCTCATTAAAAACGCCAAGAACTTGAAAAAGACTACTTCTTCAATTGTACAAAGATTTAAACTCGTGATCATTCAAAATTTTGAACTTAACGCAGACTGTAGAAGTCTTACTTTGTTTTAGTAATGTTTACCTTTAAAGTTACAATCGCTTCAGGATTTTATCACTGATAAGGTGTGGTTAATGTATATTAAGTCATCTTATATTTTCAGGAAGAAAAAAATATGCTAGTATCATCGCGTAGTTAACAAATTTTGCTTCACAGTATTATTCACAATGTCGTTTTCGTAAAAGGTAAAAAGGGACCTAAAGCCTTCTTGGGAACACCTGACGTGATAGGTTTACATTCGAGACGAAACTGTTCGCATACCGAATTATTTTGATGTTACCATTACGGACTGTAAATACAAAGTACCTGTCCACGAATGCTTGTGTTCAAGTTTTAAATAAGACATCATGACAGGCACAGTCTGATAACAAAATCAAATGCTTGGCTTTTATTTTTTGTTTTCATTTTTTTCAAAATAATTCTTTTTGGGTAAGTAACGCTGTTTCAAATAGGACAGCCCTTCCGGAAACCAAATTGAGAAGAGGTGAAAGTAAGATTATATTTGTTTGAAAAGTTTTACTAAACGATGATAGATTAATTTTCTCTAAAGCTATGAAAAGCAGAGCTGAAAATATAGAGATAGATATATAGTTGCTTAGCTCATTTTATCGCCTTTTTATATAGTATTACTTGCCTATCTGCATTCGTGTAGGAAATACCCGTTTAAAAAAAAGATTAAATCTATACGTTAACACGGGAGCAAACATATAAACTATATTTAATTGGACGTTACATTTCATATTCATTTCACTATTTTTAGCTGCATTATCACATTACCGCTTCTGTGCTGGTAATTTGCTCTAAAAAATAAATTTGAGGTTTCTTATGAATGTGTTGCAGGGTCCGGATCAACAAACGACAGTGCCACCTGAATACACAAATGATCATTAGGCATTTTTGCTAAGTTTTACCGGTTACGTAAACACCTTTGTGCCAATAACGTTCAATGGTGTTAGACACAAGGAGCACCCTAACCAAGAAAGACACAGTTAACCACATAACGATAAATAACTACCTTTGATACGAAAAAGGAAGAAGTAATGTATTTTTTTGCATTCTTTCGTTCTTTAACTGGGTTGTGATAAGTCTTGAAAATTTCAAAACGTCTGGATCACGGATTTTAATAAATCGACTATATAGAGCATATTGCGATTAACTGATTTTGGCACAGGTTATCCGCGGTTTTCAAATCCTTTTGGATTTCTGGATTTTATGGAAAATTTGTGATGTCTACCATTTGAAGAAAAAGTTCTAGGAAATGTGTTATAAGCATCGTCGGCAGTACTTTGCTCAAGCACGGCATCCCAAATTATAGCTGTTCTTGTACAGTCTAAAGGCATTAGAACATTGATTTCTATATTTTGAACTAAATATGGTTATTTTTATTGTCTTCTACGTAGATTACACCTGTAAAAATATTTAAAGATGCATTCTCAGATACAGCTAATTACCACTTTTCACTCTATCTAGGTGATAATTTGTAATAAATAATTAAAACAGTTGTTGAGTGCAGTAATTCTGGTGGGATTAAGTTGTATTAGTACACCAAATGCCGCCAACAAGGCTCTCCATTTCTTTTTTCGTGGCATCCAGAAAACACCTGTAATGGAAATTATTTCTTCTAAGGGCATTATAATGACTTTGTTTCTCTGAACAAAAAAATGATTAAAAAAATTAAAAACCAATGCAGCAAACGATAAACAACAGCAAAAATATTTGGTTTTCATGATTTAATGCCTTCCACATCGCTACGATAAGATTGTAGTCACTCAGAAGATCACAGTTCTTTCTTCTCTTATCAGGAAACTAATCCTCCTTGCGTTTTCTAAATTACGATCTAAAATGCAACGCACATACGATGATAGCTAAAATATATCACAAATTATCAGTGTACCAAGTCTCGGTAAACATAACATCGAGAATATGACAATTAGAAAAGTTAAGTTGTTTATATTTCCGTGGTGTATTAGTGAAAACAGTCCGTAGGAACCCTCTGCAACTGGTGACTGTAAGGTCTTAGCGGGCTCAAGGTTTGATTTCATTAAGGAAGAAGAAACCATTCAGCGCATGAGGAAAAGAATAGCGGTTCTACGACGACGATGTATCGCCAGCAGCAATCGGTCGGTCACCGTCCTGTTTTTTGTAGATACTTCCGCCGCCGTTACCACACGTACCATCAGCTCTTTAGCCCCTCGCGCTACAGTAGTTACGTTTTTGCAATGTAACGACAATAAACATCAGGCTGGAACCTGACAGCTCTTTTCTTTGCCATACTCAATGCCATCTCAATGGTTGCCAGCGAAAAGTGATGATATCAGCGCACTGCTGGAGTTTGTGAACAATCTGTGTATAGCAACTACATCATTCAGTGCTGGGGTGGAAGCTGCAATCTGGACGCCCTCGTTGACCTTATCAGCAGGTTGTTTTCAGTTTTGATAACGCCGTGAACCTCGATGTTGTTGCGTAGTGCCACTCAAGACGCTGTTCATACAGAAGCGCTCGTCCCTCATTAGCAGGGTTCACTTCTTCGGCGTCCATGCGTTTTCTCGGCTCTTTAATCTCTTTGTCATTATTGAACACGTTTTTAGGGCATCATCATATTGTTAAGACACCTCCTGATTTTTTTATGTTATGGTCACTTTTTGTCGCTTTATGACCGTCAAAAACACGGTTTGTATCCGCTATAAAGCGTGCTACGTCAAAGTTAAGATTTTATTTTCTACCCTGTTCTATGAATTTTCCTCGTTTTTGACTTGGGCATATTAATGCTGTAACCATACCGCAGATTATGGGTAGCTCCAGATGCCAGAGCATTCGCCCGGTAGTAGGAACGTTACAATCCGAACATGTCAAGGCATTTACATGTCGATGGGGAGCGACATTGAACAAACGCGCCATCATCATCATCTGACGACGGCAGCAGAACTATTTAAATCGGCAGCTCCGTTCATCGATGATGTTTGGCAACAACTGTATTGTCGATATTGCCTGCTAAATCAGGGGAAGAGCCCAACCTGGAAGTGGCAAAGGCGAGATGTTAGCCGACTGTGTAGTACTGACACTGTTCTGTAGAAGTGATGGCCATGCCTGGCGACTCCTTTAACCCAGAAGAAGGTCACTAAGCGCTTCAGGCGGTGATTATGGCTAAAATGCTGGAAAATCAGCGATGATTGGTCAGCAGATTCAATGTGC
>JAZHYW010055471.1:0-12269 GCA_037355805.1 Ixodes ricinus | reverse complement strand
TTTCTGCTATTTTTCAGATTTTTTTCTAATAATCGTTTTTTTTTTCAAATAGCTGAGATCTATGATTGAAAAGAAAACACTCGAAGGTCATTTCCCATTGTAATATAGCTTTTTAGCAGAGGTAAAAATTAATTCCATTATTCTCTCGTGGTTAAACCAGAAAAATTACACAAGCTTGATCATGGTTACAAAAACCCGGGACTGCAGAATGCGTTCAGCGCAAACTATCATCTCGTAGAACGAAAGGAATTGATGCCACGTGTTTTGTGGTAACATGACGTGTTCAAGACAGCTCAATTTCCACACTAAATTTAGAGGGAGGTATAGTCGTCACGAGCCTTGAGGGAACATGACATGGTCATGTGACTTCACATTCTCCGCTAAATTCAAGAGAAAATTTATGTCACGTGTCAATAATTTCCCCGCTAAATTTAGAGGGTAAATTTACGTCATAATGAAAAAAAAATTAAACTGTAAAGGAATTAATACGAACAACCTCGTAAATACTGCTAGAAATGTCTGGTTGTACTTTTTTTTATTTATTCCAAGTCCCGCTTGCCCGTGTTTTTTTTTCGATTTTGTTGAAATTTACGTGCCAGTTTTTTGTGACGGTTGTCTACTGAAGTTTCCTTATACATTTCCAACTAAAAATCACATTTTGTGTTAAAAAAACGATTCACATTAGATTTATAATTTATGAAAACGACAAATAATTCATCACAAAAACTTTATTATGTTGTCGACCCTTTTTTTGCTTATGCAATAACAATTTTATACTCTTATTTTTACTGCCACACTATACACATAAATCGCTTATAACAAAAAGCGTTCTCGAGCGGTGTTTCTACCTTTCGCCGACACTACTAAAGTTCTACACGGCCTGTTTTGCGGCAGTGATTGCTCTGTCAAAATCTATCCTAGTAAACGAGTTTCGCTCATATAAAAAGAAAGATTTTCAAACAACTCCTCGTTGAATGGCAAAACAGAAAGAATGTCCCCTTGTCCGGAGTTTGTTTTATTCTTTCTGTTGCCAGTCATTGTTACCAACACGCTCTTCAGTTAATGTGTCCTCGTTGAAGCTTTTCCTGCACAAGGACATTTTTTGGGGCGAAAACATGAATCGCAATTAAAATAAGCCTGACCTATTTAGACCCGTGGCAGCTTTCGAGTGGCATTGCACTCTACCTGCACATATACGCGGCTCACTTTGGCACGATGTAAAACGTACGCTTGTCGTTCTCAGAAAACAACGGAAGTTGATCTCATAAAGGGCCCTGTGTACTCAGCTGCAGCTTCGTATAGGGTAGAGTTGACTGTATCTATACGAGAGATATAAACTTGTTTTCAACATAATCCTGCGAAGTTTGAAAGCTTGCTAAGCAAGATAATTAAACGGAACAGCGGATGTCGGTTTAGTTAAACGACCTTGGATAGTTGTCATACGTTTAGAGCTCAAAGTTGCTTTTAAAAAAAAACATCGTTTTTGTTTGTGTTTTTTCTGCTTGCGTTTGGCGTTTGAACGGATACCATTCATCAAGGAGCACTGGGTGAACTCACTAGAGTTTTTAAAATTAGTTCTAGGCGGCAGAAGCGCTGCTAGTTCATTTTTTTATACGTGGAACTTCACCTGTAACATAATTTGTGCAAAGATTGAAGTTCTGCACCTGTCAACCAGGCCTAGCTTCTCGGAAGGACTGCAAAACGATTCATATATATCAATCGCCGCCTCTCCCGTTTCTCCCAGAAACAAATCGGAAAATAATAGTACGGTACCAAGTATAAACCTGATGTACCTTGTTGAAAACCACGAAGGCATCCACATTGTAAATTAATTTACACCCTTAAGGGTGTTTTGCTGTGTCGAAATGTCACACCATAACACCCCTAGAAAAGACAGTGAGTGTGCAGGCGAGCTGGTGATAGCTAATCATTTCATATAACAGACATCCCTTTCGTGTCTGTTCCATCTACTAAAAGTTTCCAATTTCTCCCACGGCAGTCGCAGGTGTTATATAATATTATCTTTAGAAAATGGTGTTTTGGACACAATAACACCCATGTTATAGTTGTTTGCTATCATTACACCCTACAACAGCTGTGTAAGGGTGTACTGGCTAATAGATTTCGACGTTTCACTGTGTACGACTCGGTTAAGACCGCTTGTGACTGCATATGATAGAGCACTGGCGCCAACAGTCAAAAAGCCTTAAAACATTTTCGACCCGCGTATAACCAGGTTGGAGGTTTTGTAGTATTTGAAACATCAAATCTACGTAGGCCTCTTGTAAGATTTTCAGATTTATTTTATGCCAAAGTTGAAATTATAAGATATGCAAATCGGAAGTGTACCAAGACTTCTCAATAGATGGTGCCACCGTGTTATTCTCGACATAAGCAGTAACAAGCAGTCGAAACGCATTCGACCAAAATCAAATGAAAATGCGCAAAAGAGCCACGCTTGTCTCGATTGTGGCGACACGGTGCCTGCAATAATAATCGCGTGCATCCACTCATGCATTAAACACAGAAATAGAGGATAAAGTTGGAACTCATTTAATTTTTGCTTCCTGCATACGCAGCTTTTTGATTGGGAATGACGCATTGTATTTTGCAAGGAAACGTTGTGTGAAGAACTTAGCTCTTGAAATAGTAACACCTAAAAATGTATTCTGATATGTTGCAAACATTAAATGACACTATTGCGTACCTTCAGTTAAAACATCCATCAGCTGTGTGATAGGTTGTAGTTTCTTCCCCTGTGACGATGACCCGAAGCAGCCGTCTCCTCCCAACGTACAAGAGCGTGTCAGTCCCTTGAAACTGGGGCCTGCGTACATGCCACAAGAAGTGGAGTTTTTATCTGCCTCCTAGAAAAACAAAAGACAATAGAAAACAATATTGTAGACATAGTGGAATGACATGAAACATTTTTGGCTTAACATAAAGCCGAAATCCATGCTGGTAAGTCTCCACCCTGTTTTGCTTTGCGTGGAGGCAATGTGTTTTAACTAATTCCTTTTGTGTTGTAGTCGATGATGCTCGCTGGAGAAGTCGGTAATATTATAGAGCTACGGATAATATTGCATTTTTAAATATCGACTGTTATACAGTCCTTGAATGCGACGTCATAGTGGCACTGCGTCATCTTCTAGCACTGTTCTCGCTTGCTGCATACATTTGCACAAACGAATATGTGTTTGGCAAGCCTTGCCGAGAAGAACAGATCCCATGAAGCCAAATGTATGCTGCAGAAGGAACGGGTACAGGAGCATGGTACAGAGCAATGGCGGCCGACATAACGTCAATGCCAGCCACGCATTCTTTGATAAGATGAGCCAATGCTTGAGAAATGAAACTGTCTGCAGGTCATCTGCCGGGACTACTTCGGAGGCAAGAACCTGACGCGGTAAACCAGTATGTAAAGCAAATACGTCCTATTGTGCTTCTTGAAATTTGTCGAGAATGGAGCCCCAACCAAGCTTCCAAGATTTATGAACTCAAATGTTATGTCCACTAAAACTTTCTTTAAATGCCAACCATTAGGGTAATATGCAAAACGGGTTCACATACTGTTTTGAACACTATGTACCAGAAGAAAGATGGTGTTTTGTGAATCCAACTTATGCTTCTCCAATCCACCTCTCCGAACTGCACCCCTCCTCAGCCATCTACTGTTTTTTACGTGCCATTTAGTAAGATCATTGCCATCTTTCATGAAAGTATTTATCAATTGAACTTTCGCAATGTTTGCCACGCAACTATGGCATAGAAGCTCATTTAGATCCCAAAAGACTCTTCTCGTTTATGACGGCCCTCAGCATAAATAATTTTATACTTTTATACTTCGCTGCAAAATACTATAAATGTGTGAATATTCAAAACGTCCAAATGTTTGTGTAACCTATTGTTCGCAATTGTAGGTGACTTGTGAAAATTATATCCTTTACAATATACAAGAATTTAATTTGCATAGTCTGTATAGTATCCCATAAACAATCTAGATGTCATCAGGGAAGCCATATCTATACCCGCCACACGCCCAGGTAAAAATAAAAATTAACAAAGTTTTTACTTTGTACGCGCCATCCTGTCAATATCGCCGAGTTATGCTGGAATGCCAGAACCATCTTTTCGGTGTGATATGGCTTTCAACTTAATCCCAGAGTATGGTAGTGTGCCAGCCCGCAGCGGTGCACGCCTAAATCTCATGTCATGTTTTTACCTAAGAAAACTAACAGATGAATATCTGTTTTTTTTTCGAAAATGAAAAAGGAACTCCGGTTTTGTCTAGCTGAATTCAGCTAGTCATTGCGAGCACATCATACACGCATAAGTCACTACTGTGATTTTCATTAATTTCAAAATACAAGAATTTGTAACCTTGTTCAATATCCAACTATGAACTTAGTTTTTAATTTGAGTGCAACAACATAGGTAATGTGTTGCGATGAAAACATACAAACCAGCCTTATGCTATCAAAGTCATATACTTATCTGGAGTAGAGTTAGCTGTAAGTCAACCAACCTGCCATTCCTCCACTCTACTGGATGTTAGGGCCCAAGTCGCCATTGTCCCCATTCTGAAGAAAAGGAGACAAGACGTCCGTGCCATGCTCCTGGTGTGCAGTTCTTTTTGGTCCCCCAAAGCTGCGGGGTGCCAGCCCAACCAACTTTGAGTCCATCTTGGGTGAAAGTTTGTTTAACTGCTTTAGACGTCAACGCTGTGTTTCAGGTGCATCCGAAACAAACTAAAACAGAAACCAAACCAATGTTTAGCCTCTCTGTAAAACGTGCTTTTTTATGATAACATACATTCAAGTGACGAGCAGGAGTGGGGCTTAATTTTAGACAAGCACTTTCATACGTATTCTTTAGCTAGTGTCATGACAGAGTCAATATGCAGCGCAAGGCGAGTGTGTAAAATGTTGCTAACAAATATTCTGCATGTTGTCTACACCCCACCCTATGGCATGCACCCAAATATTAACAGGAACCGAACCTGTTAGTTAGCAAGAGCACCTGGACAGGAACACTATGTCACTAACTGTTTGCCTACAAATCGTTCTGAAACTGCAATACATGTTCCTGTACAGCCCTTCATTTGACTGACCAGGTTGTCCCACAAAAAAGTAACCTATAAAAACACGGCATTAAAGGATAACCTTGTGGCACTCTTGTGATTCATATAGCATTAAAATGTCACTGACAGCAACATGAATAACCTGTTTCTGATGTATTGCTAAAATATTAAGGCAAGCTCCCTTCCACACCGTTGAGCTCAAGGGAGGTTTTCACAACAACTGCCGATTTATAGTTGGTATAAAAGGTGAAGCTCAGAACCATACACTCTAAAAAAGGGTCCACTATTACACTCTCTGCCCCATATAATACACCCCAAAACTTCAGTTGGACGTATAGCGCACTGGAGTCTATCTGACGGTACTAACTTTCACGAGAGGCTTGATAGCCATGTGGTACAACTTATTAAAATAGTTAATTTACCTGTTACTGACTACAAAAAAAGTACTAGTAAAGGCGAGCGGGTTGAACATGAATACATAAAATTGAAAGAATAAAACACGGAGGACAAGCAGCTTTTTTCTATGAAAGTGGCTGTCCTGTGCTTGTCCCTCCGTGTTTTATTCTTTCAATCTTATGTATGCTAAAAAAAAAGTAATCGGGGCTTTCTTGGCCCTACTGCAAAACCTCAGTGTTTTCTTTCTGTGGTCTTTGATGGGTACATTAGAGATTGAATAAGTTGTATCCCACCGTTATTAAGCCCATCGTAAAATTCGGGGCCGTCTGTTCGACTCTAGTGCGCGGAACGTCGAATTGAAGTATTGGGGTGTATTATATGGGACAAAATGGTGTAAGGTGATGCCCTTTTTAAAAAAAGTGTAGACCAGTGGCTCTCCAATGGGGGTCCGCGAATGCATTCTAGGGGTCCGCGAAGCCCTGCCTCGTCAGTCAAGCCCGGCAATAAAAGTTGTATTTTTTCAGGTCGAGAAGAAATGTTTCACGTTTTCGGGCGAGTTTTTTGTGTGTATATCAATAGCACATGTCTATCTCGCACTAGCCCATAGTTATATCCATCTATTAAATAATTATTATACTTAACCTATCCCTAATTACCCTCCCTCACCGCGAAAGGGGTCCTCCATCATGTCCACCTATCCACAGGGGGTCCGCGAAATATCGTATGTTGAGAACCACTAGTGTAAACAATGGAAACTATTTGTCTTTAGTGTATTTACAAGAGGATCCGTATAATCAACGTAAGTTTCGTTTGGCCGGAATGCATCTGAAATAGAAAGGAGTATTGGGGTTTTATGCCACAATACAATTGAAGCAATGACCCCAAAGGCTACATAAAAGGAACCAGTTAGGTTTGTAACCCTAGTTTTTGCGCTTTGAAGCTAACAGGGAACTTCAACGCCACGGGAAGCATTGTAACGTGCGATTGAAGCAACATATATTATGATAGGTGAAACATTCCTAACAGCCACATTTACAGCAGAGAGGCTCAGTCCATAGAAAAAAGAATAAAGCTAAGATCAGTAATATTGAATGCAAAACACCTTGAACAACGTTTACTCTTAGGTCTTGGTAAGAAATGCATTCCTTTACCTGGGTTAGTGCTCTAGACTGGTCTAAGCCTTCTAATTAATACTTTATATCTTCATATCAATCACAGTAGCAAAAGCAAGGCCCAGGTACTTGTTCGATTATTTTATTCATTTTCCAATTATGCAACATGGTAAAAGTGGAAACTGGCGCACAATCACGGCTCCGCGAAAAATTACGAAGTATGTACAGTTTGCCATACCTACTGCAAAATAACATCTGCTCCGCACATCAGATCAAGAAACACCGCGCTTCGACAAAACCTTTACTTCAAAATAAAATTATAAAAATTATTTGGCTGGAAGCGAAGACGAGGGTTAATAATTCTGTTAGTCGGTAATTTCCTGACAGCAAATTCAGCGCAAAACACGAAATCAGGCGAGGGACACAAACACGTCGCCGTGTTTCTGTCCCTCTTTGCTTTCGTTTTTTACACCGAATTTGTCGTCAAGCTGAAGACAACTTAAGAACTGGTGCTGAGAACGTTAATTAAATCGTTAAACAACGACGATGCGAAAGCGATACACACGTTCGGATGGATGCTTAAGCTTATGACGTAAAACAAGAAACCTCCGCTCCAGCTCCCCACCGATGAAGCAATCATGCTTCCAGATTGTTTAGTTTTGACAGTTCGCGAGAAAAGAGGCGCCGGCAAGAAAGCGAAAAAGAAATCAGTAGCACTATCGTCACGCCAAGGTAGTTTTAGCACTTATGGCCCGAAAGAGAAAGCCGAAGCCAGCCAGGCGGCCATAACACTCGCTACTAGGTAGGGGTGTCGCGAATTGGCCGAGGTTTGAGTTCGACCAGGTTCGACTTTTTCGACCTTTTAGTGGAAAGTTCGGCGAATCTTGTATTGAGGTTCGACTCCGTGTGCGCATGCGCGACAGGCTGGCCAGTTGGCTTCGGATTGGATAGTAATGGCTAAGGGATGAATTAAGGGCAGCGCTGATTAGTTATTTCAGACAATCCAGTACAAACATTTAAGTTATTAACTTCTTCAGTGATCAGAATTAGTTTCTTTAATTGCAGTTCTTCACAAAATTAAAATAACCCTTTGCATGAAAAAACTTCTCCAAACCTAGCGATGCTTGTATCAAGGTCTGGCCACACTGTACACAAAGTCGAACTGGTCGAATCTCGTGAAAAGGTCGAAGGTCTCGTCGAACCGGTTCTGACCCAGTCGAACCCCGGAAGTTCGACCTAAAAATCCGGTTCGACAAAGTTCGTGACAGCCCTACTACTAGCGGTGTCGCGAATCGGTCGAAGTTCGAGTTCGACCAGGTTCGACTTTTTCGAACTTTTTGTGAAACGTTCGACAACGGTGCGACTCAGGTTCGACTGCTATACGCATGCGCGACAGGCTGGCCAGTTGGCTTCGGAATGGATGGTGATGTCTAAGTGATGATTTAAGCGCAGCACTGATTGGTTATTTCAGTTAATACAGCGCAAAAAAAGTTATTAACTTCTTCAGTGATATAAATTAGTTTGTTCAAATTGCAATCTGCTCATAAACTTAAAAGAACCCTTTGTATAAAAAAAAATTCTCCAAACCTAGACATCCTTGTACAGCGGCGTAGACTTTCCATTTTCCCGGAGGGGGCAGGCTGAGAAGTTCTCCGGGGGGAGGGAGGGAGGGAGGGGGGGGGGGTTGCTGCGCGTTATTTTTTTGCCAGAACTTGAGATTGGAGCTAACGAAAGCACACTGGGATTCCATTTCCCATGTATTTTGTCAATAAAGGCACCATGGGCGTTATTTTGCTTACATGCCACTTCTAGAAGCTTGTTACGTGGCGCGTAAACAGCGTCTCGGTAAGGATCATGGCCCGGGCCCGGGCCATGGCACGAGCCCCGATGCCCCCCCGTATTCTACGCCTATGTCCTTGTATCAAAGTCTGGCCACACTGTCCACAAATTTGAACCGGTTGAATCTGGTTAAAAGTTCGAAGGTTTGTCGCACCGGTTCGACCCAGTCGAACCTTGAATGTTCAACCTAAAAATCCGCGTCGACCAAAGTTCGCGGTCACCCCTACTCGTTACCACTCCATTTAAGCGTTAAGCAAGACGAATACTGTCTAAGCGGTATCAATAGTCACTTACTGGACTCCCGGACACATAAAAATCTGTTCTACAAGCATGCTGCAGAAATACTCTCACCTGTAATCACGTCCACACAAGGAAGTGTCCCCGGTCGCAGTGCCAGCCGTAACTGAAAGTAGCCATCTTTAATACGAACGAGCTTGGCTGCGACTTAGGCCTGCCCTGTCTAAAAACACTTCTTGCACTTTCGGTTCCGGCACCTTGGGTGGGGGCTCGCTTGCATTTATCTTGCTTTGCGTTTCACCACATCTTTTTCTAGTATAATAATGGTTTCTTTTTCAGTTAAAACTTAGTTAGCGTTAAAGAGAAAGCTAAAAGAAAGGACTGTGTGTCACTATTCCATTTAAACTTGTACCTTTACAGCGGTTTTCATTTTGCTGGTATAAATGCTGCCCATTCATTGTTTAAGTGGCATAACACTCGTAACTAAATTCGACGGCTTGTATTAAGGATTTTCGGTTTTACGCTTTTGTCTGAGTGATTTAAGAACCATTTTATGAAAGGGATTGTACCAGTCTATATTAGCCAATCCAGACGATTTTTGTTTTCCGAGATAAAACTAATTTCAAATCGTTGGGAAGTGCCCAAGAAAACACTGTGTTTAGTACAGAAAAAATTATAATATACAAAGGAGAACCCCGAATTTTAGTGATGTATCTGTTGTCTTCAAAATGATAGTGAGATGTTTCCAAATATTATTTATATCCTATTATCTCTCCGACATTTGCCGATATAAGTACACCGAAGAACAAATCATAATGTTAAACGACTGAACATAGAAGTCACACCCTGCATTTCTGAAGCTGTCAGTGCTTTTAGAATATTCATGTTGTAACTCCCCAAACAGATACATATTTGTGTTATTTTATTGAACTATATTGTTGTTACTTCAATATTTTTAATCGTGTTAATTCCTGTAATTTGTTTAAGTGTTCCAAAACATTATGCTGTAGAAAAGTTACCTTAATATATTTGCTGTCAATCATACTAAGATGTCTGTTGTTTTTCAGGTAAATCATTTGGAGTTTATTTATTTTATCTATTGATGAATAAAATAAATAAACTCGAAATGATTAGTTACCTTGAGATATTTTGTGCCAATAATACTGAAATGTCTTGTTTTTTAGGTAAATCATTTCGAGTTTAATTAATGTTTAATGTACAATTCGGTTTTCGGAAAATACAATTCTCTTGACAAGTTAATATTCCCATGTTCTGTTTCAGAAGACGCGTTTAAGTTTAGAATTCGTAAATATGAATCAAGCGGCATTTCCTCCTGTCTACAGATCGAAGTGAGCGAGGCTTTATTTCTTTTTTCTCTCGGAAACAAGGAACGTGACATTTCAGCCATGGCAATCTACACCCAGTCCTTAAGTATACATCTTGACTAAGGGAACTTGAATTACTCGTTCATTTTATATATTCCTAAAGCTATACAGTCAAACGCCGCTACAACGAACGCTTCTACTACGAAATAGCCTGTATACAACGCTTTAATAGCCTGTACATCTGCTTTATTGGGGTCATTAAAGTGCGCGATGGATATAACGAAGTGACGTGTATAACGAAGAATTATCGCGGTCCCACACGCTTCGTTATACAGGCGTTTGACTGTATATATATATATACACCATCTGGCGGCTCTGACGTCACGGCGCTGACGTCGCCCTGCTGTCCACAAAGTGGATGTGTGGACAATTCACCTCAAGCGAATATGGTTTTTGCGCATGCTCAGTGCCCTCACCTTGTGTGGGAAAACGCGGGCATGTTCGTAAAACGGCACGTTGGCTTATATAGTACATTTAGATCTATGTCATCCTGACAAGCTCTTATTCCCGTGAAACGCAGCATACATGTAACGTTGACATGCCAGGTTTCGAGTTCAATATTAAGTCCGACCACAGCCAACTGTGTGATTCACCCGGGCCAAGTAGACCCGGCAGGAATTCAACATTTACAGTCGGCCACAAGTGCCCGCACAAAGCAACAGCGTGGTGCCACCGAGCCCTTGAGACTTGGTCCCGCCGCCCTCGCCTCGTGGCGTTTCCTGCCGAAGGACCGCAGCTTGGAGTCCGAATGTATACAGCGGCGCATCTGGACTCCGGAGAGAACGCAGGAGAAGGAGAGAGCTAGACAACGAGGCCTTCTCTTTTTAAGGATGTAAGGGAAGAGATGGACAGTCGAGTACCGAAGGACGAGAGATGCAGATTGTCGAATACGGGGAAACCTCCGAAAGAAATAACGGCAGTCAAGAAACACGGAGAGGAGACCTGCTGGGGACACCTGCGAGTCAGCCGCCAACGACGGGAACGTTAATCCTGCAATCGTGAGCCAGCACACCAGCTAACATTACGAATATAATACAATGTTCAAAAAAGCAGCCTGGTCTGTCTTCTCCGAATTCCTAAACTCTGGGTGAACCCACAGTATAGGTCATCTCTTACACAACACCACGTTTCCGTGGAGCCAGTCAAGCAAAACCAAACGTTCATTGTCATGCCACTTGTCGTCTTCGTGCGTTTGCTCTAGCCGGCTGGACCAATCAAGCGGAGAAAGGATCACTGTGCCTGATTGGTGTAGCCAGTGATTGCAAATGCACGGAAACGACGAGTGCAATGATAGTACTCTTTTTTATTGGCTTCGTCGGATCTTAGTGTTGGCCGCAGTCAGCATTAATATGAAACTGCTTTCCGTTGTTTTAAAGAACCGAACTCCAAACACCCTTAAGCTCCGTTTACACATATGCAGACCGAGTAAGACCGAGAGAGACCAGACCGGTTTTTAAGCCTCTTACGATGTCTTAGGACCAGCTCCGCTGCAGCGCACCCGGTCCTAAGACGTCGCAAGAGGCTTAAAAACCGGTCTGGTCTCTCTCGGTCTTTCTCGGTCGCATATATGTGAACGGCGTTTTACACTCCAGCGGCAACCACCATTACACTCTAACGACATCATAGGGTGTACTCTCATTGCTTAACCCCTGTCTTGCATCCTCCTGACACCCTTCTCACACCCTTTCATTATTTAAACCTTTAAAGAGGGTGTTTTCGTTGTGTCGGACACCCTTCTAACATCCTTCATGTTACAAATGAGGGTGTTAGGAGGGTGTTTTGAGTACCATTACACCTTTAAGGGTGTAGAAATGTTTACTGTGCAGTCTTTAGACACAATTAACCCACTCATGGCATCTTGAAAAAAGAAACCTAACTTGACCGTTTCTCGTGGTTTCGGTTCGATTCCACAAAATCAAAATTTCGTCTGATACCCAATGAACGTCCCCGCATTTGGCATTAAGCTGGAAGTGGTTATCTTGTTGTTGTTGTGTTCTATTTTTTTTTGTGTGTGTAACTTTTTTTTTTTTCAGTCGTCGTTTTTTGCAACAACTTATTATATCACTGACGCAAAAAAAAAACCAAATGTTTGACCAAAAAACAAAGTTCACCTTTAGGCAGTGGGTGAATTGTTTTCCGCCCTACATCTTGAGGACAAATATCTTCTTTTGAGATGTTTGACTTTTAAAGCTTACACGTTTTATAGAGCAACGATGAAAT
>JAZHYW010055466.1:0-69423 GCA_037355805.1 Ixodes ricinus | reverse complement strand
AAAACTCGGACACCGTGTGCTGACCCTGCCCCACCCTGGATACTACGAAGAGTTGCCTGGTTACTATGAAGATGCGCGCTGCGCACCCGGCCTACTGGACAAGACGCTTGGACATTTCCTGGGGTTCCCCCTCCTTTGGCTCTGCCTGCCTTCCTTCAGCTGCTTCTGTGGCTCCTCGCGCCCCGCTTGTCGGCTTTGGCAAATAACAACCCTCCCTCCTTTCACAACTTTTTCTTCTATCAACTTTTATGCCTCTCCTCCCCAACCCATCGATGACCGTTCGGCATATGGCTGTAACTCCAGCTTTTGGTTTTTCTCTTTTTGCAAGACTTCTCTCTCTCTCTCTCTCAGGTTTTTATGGCATCAACTGTACCAGCCTTAAAAGCTCAATATTTTCCTCACAAAATAGCAGTCCCTTCAAAACTTGACTTTTATTGTTAATTCAGTTGAGTGTTACCATTGTTGCTCAACTTACAAAATAATTATTTTTCTTTATACTTAGTTGCTAGAAGTCCATATTTTTAAATAAACCTCATAGAACAAAAATGTCATTCTGGTGGCTAGGTGGAAAACGAAAATACCCATTTTGTTGCAGCTGATAGGTATAGGAGCAGGAGAAGAAACGTAAAATTTAAATCCTTTTATAAATAAGAAGAGCATCGGGCTCCAAAATCACGTTGTTCTGAATTTTATGCTTATATTGGGATGTTCCGAATTTATTATTTCATTTGAAATTATGCTCCAATCACTCTCCGCTCCTGCGCATTTCTTTCAAAGTGGCTGCCGAAAGGTTTGGGGATTCTTAAACGGGATTATTTTAAGCTTGCATGATTATGCAGAAAGAGACAGGCGGAGGCGTGTGCTCTATCCATTATACACATGAAATGTGTGGTTCAGCTATCCCTACCAATAACACAAGACATCCGTATGCTAAATGAACACACCGCTTTCCGGTGGCCTTTGTCTGACTAATCAAGCCAGTGTAAATATTTTACTTTAAAAAGACAACTGCTTTGGCGACTGATTCTTCTGTATAAATTTTGTACTCCGTTTGTTATGGCTGTTTTATTGTTTGTTCCAAATGGAACTGAAACAACTCAGCCGGGTGGCCTCTCCAGATGTTCTAACGATTGTTGTATACTGCGTATTTTGACATTCTTTGTCATTAATGTTATAGTCTTGTTTGTTTTAAAAGTATAACATTCGCGACTTCTTTGACTAGAGATATAATGATTGGTGTTTAGCTTCGCTACTACATATAGCCATTTGTTACTGACAGTTGTGTGAGCTTTTTGGATTTTTATCATTGGAACTCTTTGAAGTGATATTAATGTTTTGTAGCAAATGGGAGTTGCTTGTGTTTTTTCAAAATACAAGTGCTGGATAGACTTTTGCTCTTTCGATTGATTTTACATAAATTTCACAAACTATTTTGGTTTTACGCCCCATTTGAGACCTGAAAATGCTACTAGCTTGATTGTACTTTGTTATGTATTCGATTTTAGGTAGAGTGACATGTGGAATAAGTGATAATTTGCGATCGAAGATGACCTCCAATATATTGAACTCTTCAGTGTCTTTTAAGTTTTGTCCTCCAAACTTAGCTGCCGGTAAATCTTTTTTTTAAAATTTTCTAATTGTAAGATATTGGCATTTTTATTTATTGTATTTGACTTATTTCTCTTCAATTGAATCTGTCAATCGTTTGCAATATGTCTCGGGCTCTTTGCTCTAGTTGAAGTTTTGTTTTTCCCTTTTGTATCATAGTGATATCATCGTCAAATGCTTGCATGTGTGTATGCTTGGGGAGTGGGGTTTTGAGTAGGCTAGTAATAAATATATTCAATATATAGGGGCTGAGGGGACATCCCTATTGTCTGCCTGCTGGGTTGTGGATTCTCACGTTTGTTGCAACTGTTTCGTATGTTACCACCATTTTGCTCAATATTAAGTGTAAGAGGGTTTAGAGGGTTTATGGTAGTGTATGCTCCTTTAGTTTTTGCATAACATGCGGGATACAAATCGTATTAAAGGCATTTGATATATCGAGGTATATGAGTAAGAGATTTTTGCTTGGCTTGAATGTTTCTATTTAGAATGTATTTTATTATTTTCGGAGGGCCTTAGTCGCAGAGATCCCGTGTGTAAATCTATTGGCTTTCGGTAAAGTAGATAGTTTGAGCCTAAAGCGGATGGTGAAGCGAAATTTGCATTTGCAAAAACAATGCAGGAGGTAGGCGTGGACGCCACAGTCTCTACAACACCACTCGCAAGGCGATATCTTGAATGGACGGCCGCATTTTTGAAGAAGAGTCGAGATCAAAGAGGCCGACGATGCTCGTGACGTGAAAATTTCTCGTTTTCACCTCTTCGCTTTGCCAACTCAGGGCGACGAGGCGGAGAAGACGTGAGGCCGTTTCTCTCTTCTCAGCTAAACAATACGTCAACATAACCTGTCAAGCGCACCTCCTTTTAAAAAAATACGATCATCCGCTCGAGATATCGCTGTATGAGCATGTTTTGCTGTTCGTAGCATCACGTTGCACGCTTCTGCCGCCGTGTTCGGTGGAATCCAGATTTTGCTCTAGTATCCCTTCAATTAGGGTAATGCATTTTGTTGTTTAGTAGTTTTTCTGTCGCTGTAACCGACATTGAGTTTATATAGCGGTCTGTGTGATGAGGTTTCATAAAGAGGTTTTGCTGGTTTTGAATTTAGTATAGGATTTTGCTTTTTCAAACTGGGTGGGTAGTAGCCGTGAATTCAAGCCATCCAAGAAAGATGTTGAGAAGAAGTTCTGTGTGTTTATTATTCATTGCATTTATTATTGGTGTGGTTGGATTGTGGGGTCCCGGAGTTGTCCTAATAAAGATATTTCCTATTACGCTTTTAAGTTCATATTTTGTAAAGGGTATATCATTTTCTTTTTCCGGTGGTAGGGTTTGTATTCTTTTAACTCTACTTTGGGTTTAGAGCAGTTGTCTGGTTCGTCTAGAAGAACATGAGCCTTGAGAATTGTTGTTACTAATTCCTCGAGGGATTAGGTTGTTTTGTCGGGTATTTTAATGGCTGGATTATCAGCGTTTATTTTCATTTTGTTAAAAGCTATTTGGTATGTTATGTCGAAAGCGAGTGCATACACGGGTTGAGCGCCGGTGCCGAAACAAACTCAGTAGGTGCAGGCACTTGTGGAGCGCTGGACGGAACGAACTTGCTCCACGCTGCGTGTAGTAGCGCGTGGGTACGAGTGCATTGAAAGGAACTTGCTATTAAGCACATAGCCCATAATCTCTCGACTCCTTCGAAGCTACAACAAATTATCAGACCTCTACTATTCCCGAACCTGACATGGACGCGTACTGTCCTTCCGGAGCTACAAATCAGACCAGTGAGTTCTAAATCTGGCAAGGTTGCCAAATTGTCACTTCCTCAAGGAGAAACAAAAAGAACTCAAGCTTCATAATCCTGACGAAATGTGGTATGTATAAAATGTGTGATAAGCCTTTTTACTTCTCGCCCTTTTTCAATGGGAGTTCCAGGTGATGGCTCTTACAAATGCCTCTGCTATTTCCTACTTTCTCGATAAGCTGGCCTCTCACTCTCTTGCAAGATGGCCATAGCTGCTGCGCTTCCAGCTTTGACAAAGGGGCCTTCAAAAGGCACAACATGACACGTCTCCTCACGGTAGCAGCAAAGCGGGCGACCACGCCGTAAAGTGCTGCAAATAAAACGCCGAGCGATATGGTCGCCTCCGCGTGGGGAGCACACGCTGTCCCTCGGTACCTCAGTAGGTGAGTCACGCGACTTGCAATATCAAGGCTTGTGAGTCCAGTTCTAACCAGGGGGAAAAAATGTTCAACCCAAAACGTCACAAAGCTTTATAAAACTAGGCCAAAAATAAATTTTGTTAAAACAGATGTAAAAACCATAGTGGGATATTTGGCTTACAGACGAATAGGAGAGAGAAACATATATCTACATACGAAGCAAACATAAATAAACATTAAAACGCATAGCACAAAATAAAATTACTACAATAAAGTTACCATTTATACTCCGTTCCCCGTTAATCTGAGACAAAACCTCCTTTATACTCACAAAGCCTGGCAGTTTGACGTACAGTAAGCCTACAATGCCCGATTGCAGATTTGGGAGCGCGAAAACCTGCTAGCACAGAGCATAAAAGAGCCATTTGTCGGGGAACTTGGACGTCAGCACGCATGCTTTGCAACGGCGAGGACCCGGAACACACTAGTTCGCTTAGGGAAAGTCTGTTTCGGAGTCTCGGCCACGGCGCACCAGTCAGGTGGCTCTCCTCTCCCCTCCGCTGTCTGCCGCTCCATCTTTTCAATTTCGACGGCCCCTTGTCGCTGCGATGTGCCCGGCTTTGTCTGCATATAGGGAGGCTATGGTTGAGACTGAAGATAATGCGACAAGCACGAGAGCCAGAGGTCGCGGATCTAAAGCGTTCTGCCACCGAACGAGCAACTTGCACTAGACATTCACGCGTCAAAGCCAGAGGCGCGGACTAGCTTGCGTTTGTAGTTTTGACTGTATCCTTAGTTTAAAGGTGACCAGAGTTTAAAATTAGTCCTGCTGAAGTCCTTGTCTCAATTTTCCTTCGCCTTCCGCAGCGTCTCCACTTGTTTAAATGATATTGGTGCCGGTGCCGTGGGCTTCTTTCTAGGGCTTTGCGTAACAGCATCGTTCTCGTTGACGCCCCGCGCTTAATGAGCTCGAGTCGCGGACCGTTGCGAATTGTCTTTCTCGGAACTCTGGCCGCAGCCGTGCAACGTTCGTCGCGGTCTGAATGCTGGCCTACAATGCGCCCGTCTTCCCTTTCTCCCGCTCGGCTTTCTTGTAGAACTTGCTGCTGCACTTTATGTTTTCGTCCATAATTATCGTCACAGCAACGTCAAAAAATGCAGAATCTCTGAATATGTTTTATGTGGGCACACATAAAATACATTGAAGCATGGTGTGCGGATGTCTCCTTATCCCCAACAACAAAAAATATCCTTCCCAGTAGAAAGTGAATAGAGTGTGGTGCACGTGCGTTGCGCTCTTTCGGTCATGGGGATATGCCCATCCACGAAAAGATGGATTGCGTTAAGAAAACGAGACATAAACACGCGTTCAACTTTAGCGTTTTTTAAACACCGTACAATACTGTACGTGTCTTAAATCTTGCAATCATTTAATGATTTCTAATATGCCTCCGCGTGTTTCTGATTGATACCATACCTTTAAGTATAATAATCAAAAGTTAACTCGCTAGAAGTTAATAAACTTTCATGAAAAAATATATTTTCAAAAATGGACGTTTTAGCAGGAACCAATTCAACGTGAAGTGTAAATTTTGCGAAAAGCTTTTTGACACGGGTTTGGAGAACGTTTCAAATAATTCTGCTCCATTCTTGTCATTTTACAGGTGCAACGAAAGCGATGCAACTACGTGGAAATTATTTTACTCGAGAGGCATTTTATTTTACACCGACTCGGAGTGTTGTTTTACATAGGTACAAAATTTAAATTTTATTTGTGTAACTTACCAATTTTACCGCAGCAGGATAACCCCTGTGGCAAGGAGAACCAATAACAAAGGCCCCAGACTTGTTCTGTCTGGTGAACCACAGCATAGCCAGAGAAAATGATATCATCAGTGAAGATCTCTTGAATACGTCCTGGTGTGAATTAACGTAGGATAGGCCATCAAGCTAAAAAAATGACAACACACTATGTGTAAGTCTTAGTACAATCGCGCCGAAAACAAAAAGTGTAGGCTGCATGTTGCTTACAAAAATATATTTTGCTCTATGTGGTACGACTAAAACTCTTCCCCGTATCACACAAATCAAAAGTATGCATAACTTCTAAAAGCCATTACTTACCATACTTGTCCTGAACTCGGACATATGCCCGGCCAAGTATCCCCATGAACAGAGAGGGCGAAGGTGGTTTGGGGGGGGGGGGGGGGGGTTGCTATTAAACTTTCGAACCGAAATTTTGTTTGGTTCGGTTACACTTCGGACCCGTAATTTTCGGTTTCATTCCGGGGATAAAAAAACAACAAAAAAACAGTTCAAACCTGTTTGTACTTCCAAAGTGAGAATACATTTCCTTCGTTGTTTAGGTAATCTCTATCCCACCTGAAACGAGTGGCGATATAGTTTTTTATTTGTTTTGCCATTTCTACGATCCAATTTCATTTTGAGTTACGAAAATGAGAAATTGAACTATTTCATCATGACTGAACGGTAAAATCATAGATTAAAATACAAAGCGGCATGTTACACAAATCAAATTCCATTACTTTTCGCAGTCTTACAAGCTTAATAGTAGTTAGAGCTCTTGAAGTAGGGTAAAAATACAGTGCATAAAATTGTAGAGGGCGCACATCTTCGCCATATGTGTTGTAAAGTATAGTTTACGCAACATGTTTTAAAATATATATGATGACAACTCATCTGAGCTAAGAGCAATCATATTTTCCAAAGGTCTCGAAAGTTTTAGGAAAACTTATCGGTCTACCTTTGGTAGAACGCTGAGCTGTAATTACAACGCTTCTTTTCTAAACCCATAGTGATATAGCCAAATTATCCTACAGAAGTGAGTGATCGAAATTGTTCACTCTGGCCTTTGTACGCAAATCGAAGCTCACCTAAAGTACTGGGTACTCAATTGAAAATTTCCTAATACAATAATAAACTTAATTATCCCGGCTTGTGACGTTTTTTCTTGATATGACGGAAAAATTCAGTTTGAAAATAAACATCACCCTTGCTAATTGATTATTTTTGTTAAACAAAAACAAAGCAATATATTATGCTATACTCGACATGGCAGCTACTTATTTTTTGTCCACCTGTCCATCTGTGAATCTGCGAGTATAATCGTCATAATTCCGTTAAAGGATATTGTGTATTTTCCCATTGCCCAACCCACAGATGCATAAAATTGCTGTTCATAACATGAAAGGGGCAATAAAAGGCTACTTTATATTTGAGAAGTTATTCATGTGTCATAAAAACATAGTTCTTTAAACAACTTTAAAAAAATTGGTTTAAGGTTCTCCCATAATAATGACAGATGTCTTCATTGAGGTTAAAAAAAAAGAAAAACAAATTGTAATGAATACTTACAATTCCTTAGGCGTACATTTACTTATGATGTAAATATTTGAGGTTATCGGCCTTCATTTATATTGTGAAAGATTTACTCAGTACTTAAATATATTTCTATTGGCATCAATACAATTGATTGTATGAAGTTTACACAACCCCTTGAGATCAACACGGGAGGAGGACACTCGGAAATACTTCTTCCTTGCGCGTTTGCTCTTTCATTTAGCGTCCCAAGTTGACAACGATAAACCTATTTCATAAATTAACTTATTCCGCAATAAAAAAATACTACCGATATTTAATCTTATACAAATATATAAAGCATTTACACATTATTCCCTTAAAATATTGTGTTTTTTTTAACTAACCCAACACAAGCTCGTGCTGTTATTGTTTGGGGCTTGACATTTCGTAGGTATTGTCTTTCTATTTTCTGAACGTTGATTGATGGGGTGCTGACGCAATCTTTCGCGTGCGACTGACTCTAGCATCTCAAGCGCTTGGGGATTTTCGTTAATGACAAGAATGGTTGTGCTGTTAAAAGCTGCCCTGCACTGGCATGTCCCCCAATGAGCTGCCACATGTCCTGCTGTTGTTCCCTTAAGTGACGCTGCAGGCTCCCGGGCTCTTTCGTTAATTCATCGGCCCGCTTGGCCGATATAGCATTTCACGCATGAAAGGGGAACAACCTATCGGTCTACCTTTGGTAGAACGCTGAGTTGTACTTACATCGCTTCTTTTCTGAACTCATAGTGAGATAGCCATATTATCCTGCAGAAGTTAGTAATCGAAATTATTCACTCAAGCCTTTGTACGCAAATTTAAGCGCACCTAAAATACTGGTTACCAAATTGAAATTTTTTGTAATACAGTATTAAACTTGAATATTCTGGCTCTTGAAGTTTTTTCTTGACAATATAATGGAAAGAGTCAGTTTGAAAATATGCATCACCCTTCCTAATTGTATATTTTTTTAAACAAAACAAAGCAATATATTATGCTCTACTCGACATGGCAGCTACTTATTTTTAGTCCATTTTTCTATCTGTGAATTTGCGAGTATAATCGTCATCATTTCGTTAAGGATTCTGTTTCTTTTCCTATTGCCCAGCCCACGGATGCATAAAATTGCTGTTCATGACATGAAATAGACAATAACAGGCTACTTTATATTTGAGAAGTTATCCATGTGTCATGAAGATACAGTTTTTTAAACAACTTAAAAAATTGGTTTAAGGTTCTCCCATAATAATGACAGATGTCTTCATTGAGGTCAAAAACAAAAGAAAACATGTTGAATGAATATTTAAGATAAATTAGGGGTGCATTCACTAACGCGCCTTTTGTTTTGCATACTAGATACCGTAACACGCGCAGCCTCTAACACTTTTAGTTTGCAGCTGTTTAGTAACGCATCATTTTATATAAAAAAACATATATGGCATGATATTTCAAATTATCGCAGCAGACTCTCAATTTAAATTTCCGTCTTGCTGTCATGGGCCGCGTGATCTCTTGGAGAAAAACACCGCGACGCTTTTTTTTATTCTCTCTTGGTAATCAATTACGTAAATGAAGTATCACGTAGAGTATTTCATATTGGGTACGGAAATTTCATTCATATATGCTTCATCAAACGCAGTTTTTGTAGAAAGTCTTTTCAACAATTCGCTCTTGAGAAAGCACAGTTTTCTTATCCTTTAAAACCGTCCGTGGTTTAGAGCTGCTTCTTGCGTGAGGGCTTACATCGCCAATGTGATATAAACAGCTTACACAACTAACATTTTTTATTAATATTCGCAATTTTAACTAGCCAATGCCATGTGCTGCTGCGGCCAATCGTAAAGTGTGAGAAGCGTACCAGACTGGTGCTCGTCATGCTTGTGCAGAAGTCCTATTGTTCCTTAACCTTTCACGTACACAGGAGATCTTGTGATTTTTTTTTGACAATTAGCTGTCAAATTAACTTAAAAGTATCGGCTGCGTCCGGTGGGCCACTTACTCTCCCAAGTTCGATCTTGTTTATACCGACTCATACCCTTCTCACGCGTGCGGTAAAACACCACCAAGAAAATACAAATATTCGTGAAATTTAATGCTGGTGCGCGAAAGCGCCCGTAAAATTTGTATCCTCCTTCTCCCATTCGATCTCCGCTCGCTTATTTATGTGACGTAATTTGCAAAGGCATTTTTTTTCAAAACGTCAAGATGTGTCGCAAGTGGCAGTTCTCTAATAAGTGACTTTGTAATTCACTTTTTTTTACGACAACATATACGGGCTTTACAATGCTTGCCTCGAAAAATAGAAATCAAAGACCGGAATTTTTATTTATGAACCCTTATCAGTCTCGAAGCTTTGTCTTCATACTTTTAATAGGATAGTGCCCGGTGGATGTGAAGAGGGCGTTGAGAGGGGTGCCCAGGACGGGGAAGACGACGTGAGCTCGGAGAAGTTGCTCTTCTTCGGTGCATGAGAACCTCACAATTATCACTCACACGGCACGTTTGTCACTTTTCCCTTCTCGCCGGTCACTCCTACAAGTAGTTTTTATCCTCACCTTTTTTTAAATTATAACTTTAGACGGACGTGTACTGTTAAAAAAGGCACTGAAAAGTGCCACGTCGTCTCCACGCGAAGATAGGTTTCACGGAACGCCCATACGGTTGACCGGGAGGAACGTGCAAGTGCCGATGGAAGGTGAGAGTGAAAGAAATAAAGCCATATGGAACTCTCTGTTTCGGGTCATCCAAAATGTTAAGAAGATAATTTCGCTAAATAAGACATACTTTTCAAATAAATTTTTCTGAAAATATTGTTTTTCCGCTTATACTGAAGTTCGCAAGCTTGAAATTTTAGGGATATCTCTGGAAATAATTTTTGTCGTTTGCATTAAAAAGAACGATTAATTGTGGGGTGGTCAGCGCGCCACCTTATGAATTGATTGGATATAAACGCAGATACTCAGGTGAAATAAACTACAGGAACGCACATATTATTGTACTTCAGAGACAAAATATTCACCAGGCTTGACCTTTATCATACCCCACTAATTAGAGGATTTCAATGCTTTTCAGCTTAGTATTAAGAATGTTTTAATATAGCTGTCCAAACCAAGGCTTTTCAGATATTTTTTTCGCAATTTCAGCGCTTTCATTCAGCGACATTATTTTGCATTTTAAGTCTACTTTTCCTTGTTGACGCCTTTAAAAAAGACGACTAGAAGATCAGATTTACACACGACGACTTTTTTGGCAGCTTCGTTGAGCAGATATCATTTTGATTTAAACACTTTTTTTTAAATTGTAGTTGTACAAGTTTTTACGATATAGATCTGATACTTTTAGGTTGCGACGATCTTCATTTGTGGCCGCGATTTTTATTACATTTAGATATTTACTGCAGTAGTTTGTATTCGTCGACAAGTAATACTTGAGAAAACAAATCAGGCATGCAACTTATTCCTGCAATCTTTTCGATAATCTATATATCTCAAGCAACCGTTCCCTATGTTTTTTTAGCATAATGTCTTAGATTTCATCTGAGAACAGGTGATTAGAACAACTATAGGTTGTGCTAATCACCTGTTCTCATTTCAGTGAAATGAAAGTACCCATTTCATAAACCTGACAGTGAAAACTTTTCATAACATGTCACTGAAAGAGATTAATTTCTCTAAAATCTGTTAGGAAAATTTATTGTATAGAAAATATCATGTCCCGTGTGAAACTTCAGATAGGTTCATTTGCTTGGAGACAATCGCGAAAGAAGAAGAAATGGAGCTCCAGCCAGGTCAAAACAACTACGGAAATAGAAAAAAATTAGGCATCCTTTTCGGCCCCTTGCGTTTGCCACAATTGAACGCCGTCTTGGTAGTGGTTGTAAAACAGCTTCCCTCGGTATTTTAAAAGTACTTAACTAATTCGCCAGCTTCATTACAAAACATTCTTTAACTCTCAAGCACCTCAAACCTATCTTGGCGCTTTCACCTAAAAAGAGCTTTCTTTAGCATCGCACTTCTTCAATAATAGGTCTCCATGAACTTCAATCTAACAGGGGAAGAAGATAATGCCGTTATTAATTCTACACGCGTCTTCTGCAGACATCTCAGCTACGCAATGATCTAATAGATGGCGGAATCCGGGCACAAGGCGAACTGCAACAGCTACTTGGCTGTCTAGAAATCAACCCCGACGCCGTTGGAGAACGAGCCCTGTTTAAGCCAGGATTGGCATGCATTGCGAAATATATTTTGTTAAAACATTACGTGGTAATACCGATATCAATGACAAAGCAAATGCTCGAACATCCACAAAAAGGAACCTCTTTAAACATTAAATGCAAAAGTGCTAGCGCGGCTTCGGATTCATTGGTGTGATATTATCATACGAAATCGGCATAACTCAAAAAAGAGAATGTGGTTCCTGCGAAACTTTACTATGTTCAAGACATTATGAACTCCATTACAAAAAAGAGCGGTCACGTAACCAGCGGATAAATCAAGATATACCATTGTGCAAAATACGTATAAGACGTACCTTTTTTGAGGATGCATATAAAAAATTCAAATGATAAGAAAACACCTCGAATAAAGCCGTTTATTAATTAAAACAAGGTAATAATATTGCTCCGATGGTATTCCTGGCAATTTACGTTGATATAATGAGCGCCAATTTGTGCCGCGAGTCATTTCAAATTAGAAGTATTATGTTAGCTTGTCTCAGTTTTTTTTTTCCATCCCGAGTTTCAAAACAGTTAACAATCTTGGTAACAAAGAAGCTTAAGTCATTAAAAGGCTGTTAGAAGAGGAGAAGCAGATGGTGGAATACTTATGAATAGGTCTGTACCATTTCCGGACTAAGCAGTTACACAAAGGCTGGGAAGACTACTCTTAGGACTGCCAGATCTAGGAAGCTTCTAGTTCTTAAACTGCAGAAGTCGTTTTACCTTCAAGGTTGCGAATCACATACAGGTGTGTAAAAACTGTAAAAAGTAAGTCAGAGAAGTTTTGACAACCTTGGATAGAGGACAAACAACAAGTTAATATATATCTGGTCCCTCGTTCATAACAATTCTACCGGAAGATGGAAGGTCATTTCGAGGAAAACATTATCATTCTCTTAAGGACGTTTGATGTGTTTTAACGTCGGCGGCACGAAAGTGACGTTTACTCCAAGAGAGGTCAGGGTTTAATGCGACATTCAAGCCATATATTAAACAAAGCGTCATCAAAAAATATCAGCAAGCAACAACTGATCGCCAACACAACTGGATGGCTATGCAAGCTACGGGTCGAGGCGGGACAAAGTGACAGGGATTTCACCGCCTGCTGCGATCGGTCAGCGTCACACCACTGACCAATCGTAGGCGGTGGCGATGTCTCGATTGCTTCGTCCCGCCCTTTCCCGCCGTCTTGCATTGCCCCCCCCCCCCCCCCCTGTATGCTTTGTGTGAGGAAGATCATTATAAGCTTACGTCCCTGAATATTGATGTTTTGAAAGCACGGGGATCCATAATCAGTGTGCCCAAAAATGTTTAATAAATTGCTAAACAAGCAGCGGTAGTGTTTCAGTTAGGTATTTTTGTTTTGCCTTGTGTGTTCTTGCTTGAGTGTTCACTGAAGTATGGTAGCTATATCGGTTCTATGCTGGTAGCATTGTTATACGCAAAATATAAAAGCATTCGTGCGCTACGTACATATTGTGGCGCCTGACTTATCTTTTGTGCGGCTTTTAATATTAGAACAATGAAGTACTATGGTGGTATAAAATCAGATAGTCGTGTATCGCTCTGTTGCAATTCTTAACTGAGGTCCTCAATTGCACAATATGTCTGAAGATAGAATATGCATGACAAGCTCGTGGTAAAATATTTGCAGCACCGTTTTACACATCTCGAAGTTATGTTTGTTATTGCAGTGCACATGCTTTAGAGAAGAACTCTAGGATAATCATAGCAAAACTATATTTTTTTGCTCCGCGTAAAAAACATCTAGATAGGCGCACCGTCTGTTTTAGCCTAGATGAAGAATGACATGAGACGCTGCGAATTTTTAACTACTTTAAAAAGTTAATTCTTGTCTGGTTATACATTACTTAGACAAACTCAAAGAATATTTACTCAGAGTTTAGCAGATATTTTTTTAAAAAGTTGATTGCAAAAACTATATTTGCAAGAAACTGTTCAAAAGAATATCGGCTAAACTCTGAGCTGAGGAAATAATATTTCCAGAACATTCAATATGAGCGCTAATAGCACCTGTTGAGTACATAGCGTTTTAAACTACAAATATAAGTTATACTCACTATTGAAACCTCGTAGATATTGGGACTATCTTCAAAGACGGTAGGTCCAGTCATTCTGCAGCGTTCCTCTTTGTCGAACGAGTCATCTAGGTGTGTGCGAATGATGATCCCGTCCACTTGGAATGAGCTGCACTTAAAGAAGTTTCGTTTTGTGAACAAATAGAATCTACTTTTTTCATTGTTGACGCGTACATTATGACGGAGGAAGAAACCTAAAAATATGAGACAGATAAGCTAGTAATGTTAATATTAAAATTATGATTTGAAGTTTAAACAGGAAATATGTCTTCAGGGTTTTCAGTATGGATTACATACCATGACATACCATGACATGGATTACATACCATGTCATGGTATGGATTACACACCATGACATAACAATAAGGTTACATTTTTTATGATGCAGACAGAACAGATGTCCACAGATATGTACTAAAAGAGTGGCTTCGCGGTGTGACTCCGAGCTGAGCCATATTTTATGCACAGCAGCTGCAGGATCCGGAGGGCAGCACGTGTTGCGTCAGTTCTTTCTGATCAACGTGACTCTAGCTGAGCATCACGCTACACAAAACTTTCCTGGGACACAGTTGGTGCTAACTTGTCTGACAGTAGAGACAGGTATTAAAAACTTAGATCCCTTCTAAGTGCCAAAATAAACAACTGCGATCACCACATTCCCACGAGGCCAAGCTTGATCTCTCAGCGTGCAAAATTCATTCTGATAAAATGATCAGCGGCAAAACATCTCAAGTTGATTTTCTTGTGAAACGTGCTTTTTTTAATGGAAAAAGATGTAACAAATTGTGAAGCCGCCAATCGCCTTAATGCTGGTACTACCACTTTCAGGAAGAGGGGAGGGGGGGGGCAGGCGGGAGAGGCCATCGCAGTAAAAAGCGTTTGTGCCGGCAGAAAGCGAACCCAGACCGTTTATACCACTGTGAGACGGAAAATTGAGTACAATTCAACTAAGTGCACTTCGGTTTGACGTATGTCCCTAGAGGAGTTTCCGTGCCACACGAAAAAATTAGTGTCACTTGCAAAGTATGGCAACGACGATAAACTGTACTTATTAGACACTCTATTCAAATAAAGTCTTAAAGGGCCGCAAAGGGGTGCCTTTTAATATGTGCGCCTCCCCCCCCCCCCCTCCTCCCGGGCGGCGAATCCCTCTCGTGCCTAGGTTTTAGGCAAGGCGGAGGCGAGAGAGACCATAAGCGGGGTTTAGGGCAGTCGGAATGCAAGCGACCCAGCTATTTTTATTTACCAAAATATTAGTACAGGCTAGGGTTTCGTAGGGGAAACAGTGCGGCCGTAGCCGCGGGCTATGGCATGTACGACGGCCTCGTTGTCCGAGTACACCAGGCTGCGTGGAGGTTCGAGAATTACGGCAAGGAGGACCGTCCATAACTCGCTGCTATAGATGGCGGACTGTTCGGGAGTGGGGATCGCCACGTTGCAGCAGGAGCACGAATGAGCAATGGATTTCTGCAGAAAAAGCTAGCGGTGAGCATGTTCTGTAGGAGCGTCTACCTCAACTAGGGGATCATGAAGACAACGCCTACATGGCGTTGCCTTCTTGATTTTTATTTTTGGCATGTTTATATAGGCCTTGCACGTTTTTCTTGTGGTACTACGGGTGGTCATACAGCAATGATGTTTTTTTTTGTTATTTTCCTAATCACGCTGTTTTCTATATGGTTGAACTTGCTGTATTTATACTGCTGAATTGCCTTCTCTATTGCAAACGTTTATGAATTTTGTTTGTATTTTTGAAATAATTAGCGAATAAGTAGATTATTATGTTGCCATTGATTGTAACGAAACTTTAATACAAAGTACACCCGCCAAGAAAAAACTATCGTGGCATTTAAAATTTACTTGAAAAAGTAGCAGATTACAAGTAATCCGTTACTTGTAACGAATTGTTTCCATTGTTTTGTTCTACTCCTAAAAAACTGGTCAATCGAGCAGTTTTTTTAAAGAGTATCACATCTTAGAGGATTCTAAGTCAGAACATCCAACGCGCCAAAAATCCGTCGAGTCAAAACATCCATTCGAGGAGGTTTTGACTCGCTGGACGTTTTGACGCGATCCAGGTTTCGATTCAGTTATATAAAAGTTCCTTCTGGGTGTTACATCCAATTTACCAGAAAGAGTTGTTCTTTTCTTTAACTGACTTTCAAAAAAAGTATGGTAAGCAATGGTCAAATGATCCTCAATAAACCTATATATTTGACGAAGAGAAAAGCAATGTTTTCACATTTTTAGCAAATAAAGGCCAAGCGCACATAATGAGCGGAATATTTCTGCTTTATGTTGTGTAATTTTTTCGTGTACAGTACACGGGTTAGTGACGCTGTACACCATTGCACCACCGTATTTTATCAGAGCTCTTGAAAACCGCTTATTTTGTTCCGCTTTGCATTACACCCAGAAGGAACAGGCACTTGCAGTGGGGACAGCTCCATAATGCGGTGAGAGGATTGCATGCTTAAAAACGATATAATAAATCTTCCGGCGTATCAAATATTCTTTAGCATGCAGGTGTGCGAATGGTCCGTTCCAAGAAGGTTAAACAAACACAAGGTTTAGATGTATAGAAGAAAGCAATTTCAGCAATTTATTCCAACGTTCCGCCTAATTAAGTATAACGAAATTGAAATAATTATATTTTCCTATACCGGTTCCACCTTAGTACATGTCTCATGCGAAGAACCAGCAAAGCGGACGATGGGCTCTGAATAGTGTCTGTGATAGCGCGAGATAAGGCGCCATTAGCGGAGCAAACATGGGGAACGGTGAAAATCATTGAACTCCGTAGAGGGCTGCACGTGCCTCTAATAATGTCACAGCTAAATCCGAGCAAATGGTCTGGAATCGCGCAGCAGTAGCGTAAACTCTGGATGCCAAAACAATGGTTAACGAGAGGCAGACGCAGGAGAAACAGGCGCACGGAAGTTCGAAGTCATGTTACGCTTCAGGTCGAATTCGGGGACTGATGAAGAGCTGCTATTACATGTTTAGGCGCATATGCACAGTCGTGGTTCATCACACTGCACTTCCTTCGCGCCGAACCTGACAGTGAAAATTAAACTGCACGCTCGTTATACCTGCCGACGTCACACCATGTAATCGCTCCTCTTTCCGTATATACACACGCGGGGAGAACGATGTCAAGCTAGAAGAAGCATGCTGAAGACTGAAATGGATGTTCTGACCCGATTGAGGTTTTTACTCTATGAATGTTTCCACTCGGATGGATGTCTTGACGCGTTGAATGTTTTGAATCTTGTGTCACGTAACCTAACGGATGTATTTGACTCTGTGGATGTTACGATTCGTTGGATGTTTTGATTATAAGTGTTCTCAGGGGGCGTTTGATTATGAAGCAAGTGACTTCGGAGCGCGTCACGACACACAGCTATCAGCAGAGGAGCTATTTGGCGTTAAAGTCCTGAGGGGTTCCGCTTCGCGCCTGGTAGATGGCAACTTGAAACCCTTTTACACTTTTTTAAGAACAGGGTTAGCACCCATCGTCCATAAAACTTAATCATTAAAAAAGTTCAAACATAAGAACAAACATTTAAGTAGGGTGTCAAGCAAACTGCCGTAGCCTTTTACGACGGGAGGCCTTATATTATCACAGTAATTTAATTTGTCATCTAAATCCTTCGCCAAAAAAAAGATGACTGTATGGCTGGATTTGAATACCATGTTTGTGCTTAAGAAACGTAAAAATTGATCAACGTAGTTTTGCGGAAAAATTAAACTCCCCACACATGGGCATACTACAGTACATTTTCAGGCCATCAGCGAAGTAAAGCATATCCCACTTGATTACGCTCAATACAGGTATTGTACAACCATATTGAAAATAAAATAATGGAGGTTTGATTTTTTTGTGGTATAATGAAACATAACACATACTTGTATGAACATGACATGCATCCTTTGTATGACGGAGCATTTAAGCGATCACTGGGGAGTTAACTTTGAAAAGAAAACCCAGATAAAATTTGTTATTAAACAGCTTCGTCAAGAATAGATACCGATCAACAAGGTCAAACTCAATCGGACAGTAAGAACAAATTGCATCAACCTTGCCCAAGACCTAGTTATACGTTTTTCTTATTCAAAACGTTTACAGATTTGGATTCAAGAAATGTTTTCTAGGAATAGTGTTTTCTGTGAACTTACTGTGTTGGTGTGTTCCTATTAGTGTTCAAGGAAGATGGGAAAAATAAATAAACGGTATGGCTGATGGAGCGAAGTGAGGTAACAGAGTATTTAAACAGAGGCTTCAAAGGAATACTTAAAAAAAGAATAAGGAATTGGTGTATTTTTTAAATCTTATATGTTATATATTTTATTCAAAAAGTATAGGGACTGTTCTGTACGAGTGGAACATACTCTGAGACCTGTAGTCGCCAAATACATGAGCTCTAAAGGGCACGGTGCTCTCTACGACAATTTAAAGCATTATCATTGTTGGTCTCCACTCAAGCCTTGAGTAGATTGACGGCTTAGGCTTTTCCGTTTACTCCGATGATATTACGCTTTGGACCAACAATGCAGTATCGGCGAGCAGTAACACACCCTAAGCAGGCATCCCCGGGATCAATTACTTTATACACCGTACCGGGCAGTCCAAGACTCCGGAGTAAACTATGAATGTGGTCGTAGACAAAATAATAAATCAACGGAAAGGCGAGAAATATCTGGGGTGCCTTACACTGCAAGGGAAGCGGATACAAGACCAATCGTCGATTCGTGTTATCAGGGTAACGATTCACAAGGATCGCGGTGAGTTTTATGTTTCAGACAGCTATCCAAGACAGTCAAAAAAGCTTGAACTTGATTCTACGGGTGACTTCGAAGTCAGGGAGCGGATGAACGCATACATAGAATAATGCTAAGTATACTTCTGTTTTCAACGGCAGCATATAGCTAAACATATCTCCACCTTAACCTAAGGCAGCAGCAGCAAGTAGAATATATCAGCAGGCAGGTCATGCGTGTCATCATAAACCTACATAAGTTTGAGGCGATCGACAGGCTCTAATTACACGCACGTCTCAACACTATCGATGACCTAGCAGATACTTCTTCTTATCAACTTAGTATCTCCTCCTCGAGGGTAAAAAATAAGAGATATATTTTTTTTTCAGAAGCTGGGATAAAACGTGGAAGGCAAGCCAGTGCCTGTTCCGATTGCCATTCCGTAGAACGCAATATATAAAACAAAACAACAAGCTTTGTAGAAAAAAAAACATGTGGCAGAGCATACAACTCAGAGTAAAAGACGCAGTGTTGCACATTAAAATCCTGTCGAATTTGTTTTTGTCCGAAGACTGGATTTCTACGAAATGTGTTGGCACAGTCGTTCCTTGTCTTAGTGAGCCAGTCTGCCTTCCCCGGACGCCGGCTGTTTTGGTCGCAGCCACCAAAGCTTTCTCCGATTTCCGCCTACAGTCCTCGTACTATTGTCTTCAAAGAGGCAAAAATTTCCTCCCGGGTGTCGGTGGTTGCGCGCACACGGTATCGTCAGGGTGTCTGTGATTTTACTTTGCCACGAACGTAAGGCATGCAGCGGAATCAAAATCATGTTCCTACTCTCCGGTGCCATCGCAAGAGGAGCGCGCGTCAACAGCGAGGCGTTAATAAAAGTGTAGCGAGAAGATTTTTTTTTATATGTAAAAAGAAATGTGGACATAACGAGCCCATTTCTAAACCTAAGGAGCATGTGCAAACTGCGCCGCGGCGTACCAAACAAGTTCAGTTCATTGCATATCGAACCGGGGTACATTCACTAGGCTAATAAATGCTACTGCCTTTAATAGTGGAAACAATGATGGGTGACGAAACGAAGCCCCGACCTTATTCTGACCCCACTCAGTAAGGCTATGGCGCTCAGTCGCTGTGCTGTGATATCTCTGAGTCTACAGAGGCGCTTAAATTTCGGGAAAGCCAACAGCGAATGAAACGTAGCTTCAGGCAGTGATGATAGGTCCCCTAGAGTCCAAGAGACGCTTGCTCAAGAAAACTTAAGGATAGTATTACGTCTACGTCTACTCCGACTTCAGTGAGGGAGTGGACGAATGTGGGGAGCGCTACAATTGAAGCGATTCCGTGGGTATCCTCCGTGAAATTGTACGAATACTTCTGACGAGATAGCTAAAAATTTACATTCAGTGAATTCTTGTGTTCAGGGTGTTCATGGCAACGAGCTTACCAACAACGCAGCCGTGGAAATATTTAACCCCTCCCCCCCATTAATAATAAAAAAAAGGTCAGTGGTGGTAGGCTTGGAAGAACTCTTCCACTACTAGGATGCAATGCAGGTTGCTAGGGAGTGTGGGAAGCTCAGGAGGACGACGGCGCGCGAGGGAGCAGAAGTGGTGGCCGGCGGCCCGGCGCTTGTGACAGCGCCACGAGGAGTTTCAGCAAGGCATGGGCAAAGCACGGGCACGGGCAAGGACGACGACGGGCGACAGCAAGGCCCACAGCCAAGGCTCCCCAGAGAACAGTAAAACGTTTTGAACATATCCTTGCACGTGTGACTTCTTGGGAGAGCGGAGCTGGCAGGGAACGATTGGGCAGCAGTTTAGTACAGTGACCTACAGGAGGAACCGCGTGAAGTTCTCCGGCTCTTGATATCTGAGGAGTTGGATCCTGTCTTGCATGGCTGAGGTCTGTGGGCGTTAACTTGACGCCGTAGGATACTGACCAGGACCGCACCCATCATAGGTGCAGGAGCAATCTTCGAATCAAAAATTGAAAAAAAGGCGATGCACACGGTGTATTCGAGAGTAGACTGCTGGGTCTAACTGCTAACCTTCGGCACCTACGTTTGAAATGCCCGATATTACAAGTGCATCGGCAATACGCGTGGACTCAGCTGCTTGTCAAGTAGGAAAAACCAACGAGCTAGCCCACCTGGACCCATATTACGAGGCCTCCTCCACACTGTGAAGCGGCCCTGAATTCCCCTCTAGCGTACATGCGCAATGCTGGCCACCATGACTGCGCATAAATCCCATTCCACCTCCCCTGATACCGTTCGGCAGCGGAATGATATATCCATTCAAAGACATGGTTGCACTTACTCACTCACTCACTTTATTTTATCACTTATCGTTCTGTTGTGTGCTGTTGTATCTCTCATTTGTTTTGAATGACCTGATATTTACTCCATATTGCTTTCCGTAACTGTGTTTTGTTAAATTGGTAAAGTCAATTCATTTCCATGGGTCTGATCATTACTTTGCGTAGTGTTTTAGTAAATATAATTTCTCATTAACGTTTCAGTGCTGTATATAGCCTTCTTTTTTGCTTGTACTTTTACTGAGAATTTGCGGGAAACAATAGATGTTTAATATTTTGTTTTTAGATTCATTTTTGATGGTCACTATTGTCTTCATATCATCATGTTCTGCTTTCGTAGACCACCCCAAGTTATATGTATTAGTTCACATAATAAAAATTCAGTTTACAAATATCCTTTGTAGATTTAGTTAAAAGAATAAATGCTTTATGTTTTAGAAACACGAGTATTGGTTGTCCACTTATTAACACACGAACGTGCTAAAGTGGCAAAACATTGCATAGGATTGCTATAGCTTATAGCATAAGCCCCTTTGCCTTTTATACATGATACGTATGTTCGTTATTTTGCGTTTCTTAAAAGATTGAAAAGAACAATAGCGAGAAAAAACCTGATATATATTCTTTTTTACTTTTGTAACGTTAAATATAAATACACCATTTATAAAGGTAGGGTAGTTTAAATCCTCCACTGGTTATTTTGAAGATACAAGTTAAATCTGGCGAATGCAAGCGCTGATGTTCAGATTCAAGCTGACTCAATGATGGAAAAGTAAACATAAATATTAATATTATTATTTGCATTCGAGTAAATAGGGTGGTTGACAGAGATGTAAATAATGGTATTATGCTGAGTAATATTTAAGCTCTTTTTTCACGTGAAGTTTTTGAAAGTTTTTTTGGATTCTGTTTTTGAATAAAATTAGTAGTCATTTGTTTTCGTGGAAATGAATAAATATTAGATGAATCGCGAACATTCGAGAATTGAACCACGATAGCATAGCTTGTATAATGACGTAACCTGTTCTATCAAAATAAACTCCTAATGGGCTCAAAAAATTAAAAGAAATCACTTTTAAACTGCTAATTTCAGCATCACTTCGAATGGGGTACTTACCATTTCGAAAAAAAACCTGGGTTTGATTTTTATCTTGTTCTAACGCAATGCATTTAGTAACTTTATAGATGACTTTCTTGTTTCGCCTTCTGAGCTCTGAATAAGTCTTTAGGCATTAATTGAAATTATTCATTACACAGCGCTCAAAACCAAGAAACGTGCCTTAGTTGGGCTAGTATTGTTGTGTAGAGTCGTCCAGGTCTAGGTGCGTAGAAATCAATACCCAAGATGAGGCGTCCTAAGGAACTTGTTGGTCCTTGAAGTTTGTCTTGCGTCTTTCGAATAGTCTGTAATAAAGACAAGGCAAAATAAATTTGTCACACTGTTAATAAACCGGGGCAGCGCAGAAGGTATCGTACATGCATTTCGCGTGCGTCATGATTTGTTAAGCTTCCTTAGGGATTGCTCCAGGTGGTTTCAACTGCGTTGGAGACACACTCAATCATATACTGCCGAATAGTATCTGAACTATAGAGACACGTTTTTCTTTACTTGGGACGCGTGACGTCGTGAGAGCAGGTGGGGAGTTTTTTAAGTCATTCAGAATAGCAGCCAGCAGTGCCGCCGGGCCGTCTGTCGGACGCAAATAGCAGGGCGAGGTCGGGACTCTCCTATGAGACAGCGGAATGAGTTTCTGTATATTGACCCATGCAAAATTATAGAAGAGAGCACTCAAGAACTACGGAATATAGGAAACAGTAGCCTAAACATTGCCAATCTAAACTCATAAGCAAAGAAGGTGCACGTCCGTTGCCAGGCGGGACTCGCCAAACCAAGTGCATATATTAGCAACAGAAAACACAGTTAGGATAAGGGAGAAGGGGTCAGCAGCTGTGTCCTGGAAAATTTACACCAAGCATGCATAGGGCAGAGAGCGGATCATGTCCGATTTCGTAACACTTCCCAGATGGCGGATGTGGCAGATGCAACCCAAGTGCAGGCCCAGATAGTAATGATAAGGATCACTGTCCCAACAGTGGGGCTCTCCGTCCAAAATTGATGGTGTTTAGATTAACGCTACGGTTAGAAAGAATTGAGTTACAAAACACTGCACTAATATTTTGTTTCAAATATTGTTTGATATGTTAATTAGCCTTTCCCTGAAGATGCACAAACATTCAACCAGTGTTACGTTTGCTGAAGTTCACCGATAGAAAAATTCAAACTATACTCGCGTCAACTTTTGGTTGCTATGCGATCAAAGTCACAAGCGCACATGGGCTTGCGCACGTGCACGCCACTGTTAAATCCTTAAATATTAAAGAAAGCTGCCCACGCGTATAAGGACATATATTGTTTCGGCAATTGAGTTGGCACATTTGGATGTTTTTTGTTATGCCTAAATGCAGCTGAGTACACTTATCGTGCATGACCTACCTTCATCAGATCAAACACTTTATGGAGTGTGCTAACATCTGGAGTTAAGGCTTCATTCAGGAGGACCCTATTCACGCCATAATGATGAACTCCTTCATTCCAGAGGTTCTGAAACTGCTTCTGTCCCTTCGAAGATCTTAGATCACGATCGGCTCTATCAGCATATCTGAAAGAAATGAAGCAATGCAAGGTAACAAAGAGGCTCTTTTCTATTAAGGGTTAGATTATTGTATTTTCAATATTAAAGTATTCAATAGTTTAAAATATTACTTCATTCTAAAATAGCTATTTCCGTCCGTCACTGCAATTTCCGCTACACTTACCAGGGAAAGTAACGTCATGTCACCTCAACAGACTTCAAAATTTGAATTCGCGTGATTTTTACGTTAATTCAGTGTTCTCTCTAACTTTGGAACTAAATATATCTCACACCTGACACCAATACCTCTCTTTCCTACTCCCTTGTCTCCATCCTTTCTTTATCCGTCCCTGACAATGCTACTGTGTTCTCATCTGCCTTATTTCCTCTCGCTTATATTGTCTCTCCCTCCACACCTACCTGCAAGTACAAACTTTCCCTGCCTCCCACCCACGCTTTCTCAGTTCCTATTCCTCCCCCATACACCTACAATACCTTCCGCTCCTCCTTTGTCGTAGCACACCAATAGGTTTCTTCGCTAAATTTAGCGGAAAAATATACGTCCCGCGACACCTTGAATCTCTCTTTTCCATTAATCTAATTACTTTCCTCTCCAAGCCTTTTTCTCATTCCTTTCCTCAACCTCCTAGACTGCGTTATCCCACCGTCCGTCTCACTTCCTTAACATTCTTCCCCTTTTTCTCCCCCCCCCTCTCGCTTCCTTCCACATTGGCCTCCCTTTCCCTTTCACCCGTCACTGGTCGGATGAACCACCAATTCATCATGTTGAAAATGACCCAAGGTAAAAGATTGGAAACGTTTAGAATTGAAGAGCACCAGAAAATTCGGAGACTTTTGATTACTCCGGCGTTGGCTGTTGTATGGAACAGTGAGAGCCGGAAAAGACGCAGCTCACGACCTAAGTTTGTGCCGGACCGTGAAGAGCACTAACATTTCTTTGTGCGAAACGATCTCTTTTCATTTTGTTTTCTTCTTTTTTCATTGGAAGCCTTAAGTGATTACTAATTGACTCATACAATCTCTGAAGGTTTCGACAATCATTAATGCATCTTTTGTGCAAAAATGTGAAAATATTTGTAGAGTTGTCAGCCGGCAAAACCGCTGTGGTTTCCACGGTCTGGTGAGTGGTATCCCCTGTTTAAGCTGTTTCACTAAGCTTTACGTTATGAAGCATTTATTTACCCTCCGCCAGGATAGCCCTACAAAAAGTGAAAGACAGTGTTTAGTATGCTCTGGAAAAATTTGGTAACCACAGTGTAGTCAGTACTATAGAGAAATTAGCACCATTGAGCAATTGCCTGGCCGATAAAACACCGACATGTTTCGCTGCAATCGCGCAAACTCATTGGTTCATCTCTTTTCTTCTGCAAAGCATGGCTATGCACATGCGATATCATAGTGCTTGCTTGCTCAGTGTAGTGAGTCGATATCCTTTTCGTCATTTATTGCTTTACCGTCACAGGTGGCTCTTAAGCCGACAAACTGCACGGGTCATGCGAAGCCATATACATGTCCCAAAACAAATATATTTAGCTGCATGTTTCGCCATTGTGCCAAACCCGTTTAAATTCGGTAGTTTTTCATAGTAGGCGGTATCTTCAGTTTCCGTAGTGCCTGAGGCTGGATGACCTTCAACCTTCCTGTGCCTGGGGTGAGTGTAGCTTTTAGTTCAAGTGGTGCATTGGGCAGGGGTTCGAATGCAACCAGACTAAGTCAGAGCATTACCTCTTTGTGACGCGGCGCGAGCTTCCTTTAGCACACAACGGAGGCAAAGCCTTGCTCTAAACATTCTGGGTCACCCAGAGAGGGCAAGCGCGCATTCTTGCCCTTTCCACTCCACGTTCGGTGCTCTCTTTCTACATAACCCGTTTCAGTTCCTCTCTTTCTTAAGCTTTCCACCGCTCTCCGTTTGGCGCGCTTTCTCACATCACATGTTTGTGCTCCTTCCGTTCATGCGTGATAGGTGCGTGGGTCAGTCAAGAAAAAAAACACGACTTCCACATTTGAGAGCGTGGATCTATCACTGTGTGATCGTCAGTCGGGAAAAGAAAGAAACGACACCCTTGAGAGGATCAAAACAGAAATGATATATTTACAAGAAGGAAGATAGGAACGTTGCAGAAGGGAAACAATAGGAAAAGAATTAGCAATAAGAAAATTAAAAGACTGAAGCCAGTTAAAGTGACGTCATCACACTCATAGACTGTTCCCGCTACTGTCCTTGCCTTAAGTTCCAGCTCTTTCCCCTCGGTGTCTTGCGGAGCGTCGCCGCTTGATGTGATAATACAGAAACAGGTGTCTCGTACTCCCCCGGAGTTGTTCGTAGCAGGCGTGGCCGACCATAGCGGCTGGTCGATCCTCAGAGCTCCGGTCGTCACCGTGCGTCGCGGCCCCACCCTGGCTTTCAACGCTGCTTCTCTTCTCGCGCTTGCCGTCTTTCGGAACGCGCTCGTTCCCTTCAACTTCTTCTTTTCTTCCACCCATAATCATCGTCACCCGAACGTGACAAACCCCATTCGGTTCGAGGACTTCACCATATGAACTTTCTTCACGAAGGCGACCTCCTCGATGGCTTGCTGTAGTGACCGCGGAACATTTACAAACACCATCACACCTCGTCCTTAGCACCCACGCACGTATGCCCTTTCCCCATCCCAAAATAATATTGCCCACATCACGAAAACAAACCGTGGTTACTCTCTCGCGTCCCTAATTGCACGTTCAAATTACACGGGGGTAAGACACTCTTGTCCTGACCGAAATCGGCAACAACAAAAAAATTCTAATAGGTCTCATTATCCCTGGGTCCTGCCTTTACGAACAAATGTCCCCCGACGGCTTAGCTTTATAGACGACTTAAGAAGTCTGCTCCCACATTGACTTTCCCCTTAATGAATTCTATGTAAAAGCCCTGTTCCTGCAATGATAAACTCCATCTCATTATACGACTGTTAGAGTGCTTCGCTTTGTTCAAAAACTCTAAAGCTCGGTGATCCGTTTGTATGCGAAATTTCCCGCCATTCGTGAACAACCTAAATTTGCTCCACGGCTCAAACAATCACCAGACACTCTTTCTGTACGGTGGCATAATTCATCTTCGATTTCCCCTAGTATTCTGATCGCGTATCCTACTGGATACAGCAGTCCTTCACTTTCCTGGAGCAATACTGCGTCCAGAGGCATACATCAGATGGATGCGTCCGGCCGCAGGACGAATTCCTTGTCAAAATCTGGCGCCAACAGGATACGTGGTTCCGATAAGCAGTGCTTCAGTTTCTCGAACGACTTCTTCAGTGCTGACCCCCAATCAACTTGATTTCGTTCTCCTTTTCTTCTTGAGCTCCAGCAGTGGTGCGGCAAGATCCGCGTAGTTTGGGGCGAAATCGCGGTAATAGCCGGTCAGCCCGAGAAACGACTTCACTTGACGCTTAGTCAGCGGCCTTTGCGCGTCTTGTATCCTTTCAAGTATCTACGCGTGGGGCGCGATTCGTCCTCCACCAAACTCGTGGCCGAAGAAGGTCATCCTTGTAAATGTGATCTAGCATTTCTTCGGCCGAGCCGTAACATTGTCTTCTTACAACCGATCAAGAAACTGTCTGCCAACGTTCTCGTGTGTTGCGTTTACGTATCCGCTGCGATGAGATTGTCATCAATGTAATGATGAGCCTCCGGAATTTCATGAAGCTAACTTTCTCATCAGTCCTGTAGAACGTAGCAGAGGCAGTCTTGGGTCCTAAAGGCATGAACCTAAACTGAAAAAGTCCGCTACTCGATGAGAACGCCTGTCTTCTCCTATGCCAAATCCTCCATCGGGATCTGCCAATATCCTTTCGCAAGATCCAGCTGAGAGAAAAACTTTTTCCGGCCCACCTTGGCGAAGGTGACGTCTGCCCTTGAAATCGGCTCTACGTTTCCTTCAGCACGACGTTTCAGTTTCCTGTATTTGACGTAAAACCTGTTAGAACGTCTTTCTTTCTAACGATCACAACCGGCGACATTATACGGTGACGTGCATCGTTCAATAACGCCCAGTTGGAGCATATCCGCAATCTCCTTTTCGACTGTCTCTCGGCCGGAAAATCGCCACGCATGTTTCCTTATCCGCACATGCTCCTTGGTGGTCAATTTCAGGTCGCACGTGATCATTTTAGTTACTGACTCTGGAAGATCTGAAAATATGCTCTTATACTGTTTGATCAACCTCCACACCTCATTTTTTCTTCATCAGTCCAGGTCATCGTTGACCGTGACCTACGGTCAGTCATGTACAGTCGCTTTATCAGGCGTCAATGCGCTGTTGGCATCTCCAGCAAGTGTAGCCTCCCTAAGGTCCTGCGTTGTCGGACTGCAGCTTGGCTGCCTCCGGTCGACCTCGAGCCTCTCTCTCGGTATCTCTTGAGCACATCTCATGTGAAACAAATTCTTGCATCCTCAATATCGAGCTCGTAGTCCACTTCGTTCTTTTCGCTGGATACTACAAATGGTCCTTTCCACTGCATTTCAGCTTGTTCTGGTCGCTCGGTAGGAGAATGAGTGCAACAACATCCTTCTTTCAGCTGAAAGTTTGACGCTCGTTTTGTCATAGTGCTCATTGTACTTAGATCTTGGCCTCTTCCAAGAAGCTGAGAGCCAACTCACATGTTCTTTGTAGTGTCACTCTTAGCTCCATGTACGTGACAGTTAGGACGTCCTCACGCCATCTTAAATCGCCTCCGTTGGAGCAGATTTCCTTAAGTGATGGCCAAAGGTTCCCAGAACTCTTCGGCCATATAGTAGGTCAAGTGGTGAAAACCTCGGGCTTGCCTGTGGCACCTCTCTGTAGGCGAGCAGTAGTGCCGGTAAGTATCTGCCCAGTCCTTGGGCCTTTTTCGATACATTCTTCTCAACATCTGTTTGATGGTTCCATTGAATCTTCCTACCAGCCCGTTCCCCATCTGATGGTAGGGTGTAGTCATGAGATGCTTCATGGACAGCAGCCGGCTTACCTCTTTCATGAGGTTCGACGTTAAGCAAGGAACCTCTATCGCTAAGGACCTCATTTGGGATTCCATGCCTAGAAAACATTTCTACCAAGGCTTCTGCCACTTTCTCCGTGCCGATGATTTTTAATGGTATAGCATCCGGGTACCTCGTAGCAACGTCCAACAGTGTCAGGATATATCGGTTGCCCGAACTCGCTGTTGGGTTGATCGGACAGATAATGTCGGTCGACACTCTCTTGAATGGTGTCTTCATGGCAGGCATTGTCTCAAGAGGCGCTTTGCCTACTCTTCCTTTTGGCTCCGTGCGCTGGCATACAACGCAGGAACGCACGGTACCTCTTGGTGTTACTCTGCATGCCCGGCCAAAAATAACTCTTCAGCCGTTAGCGCGAGCGTGTTCTTCATGCCTTGGTGGCCGGACATGATACCACCGTGTGCCGTTGCCATAACGGTTGACCGGAATCTTGCTGGGAGAGCCAGCTGCTCTATACTCCTCCCGGTGGAAAATATAAAGCTCCGAAGGAGCAGGTTGTTCTTGGTCACCATTTCATACTTTGTACGACTCTTTTGTTTCTTTACCACCTTTCCTCCCTTGTCGAAACATTTCCTCGAAGACCCATCGTTCTTCTGCTTTGTCGAAAGCTTCTCGACTGTCGTTTTGAAAGTCGGTACCTGTGGCACATTCAGTGGAGGTGGCGCTTTGTTCCCACTCCTGTTCTTCGTCGATTGTCCCACTCCTGCGGTACTTGAAGGCGGAATTATCAATCCCAAATCTGTGCTTTCGAAGTCGTCCGGAGAAGGTTCCTTGTGGTCCTTCCTCTCCTGGCACCTTGTTTCTCTTGTCCAGCCGGTGACCAACATCCTGGAGAGTAGGTGTCTTCATCTCGTCGCTTTGCTCTTTACCGCATCCCCATTATGAGCTGGGATCGTTGGGACCTCTCACTTGCGGAACGTTGCCGATCACTAAGTCGTATATGGGATTGTCAATGCACTTCGCCACGACTTTTCCTGCAAAAAGTGGTGTGTCGTTCACAATTTCTGCCTCAGGTCAGTATTTCACTGTTCGGTCCAGTAAATATACGGGGCTACAGTTTCCAGTTTAGCACCCGACGGGCACGACTACTGCATCGCAGCCGGTGTCTCGAAGTACCGTAACTTTCCTGCCACGGATCCGGCATTCGAGCACAGGCATATTCTCCACCAGAAACTCGGGTGACCTCCCACAGCTGCGTTAATCACTGCTATTTTGTCGCTGTTCTTTAACGTGAGGTAGGTCTCGTCTGGATCCGCCTGCCGTTTCATCGGAGGCTGTCCACAGCCCAAAAGCGTGTGGTTTATCGCGTGCCCTCATTGTACATTTGCCGGCCTTGTGTCCCATCCGGCCGCAGTGCCAACATGCCGATGGTTTGTATTGCCGGTTGCGACACTTTGCCATGTTTTGCTTCGGGTCCTACCTTATTGCATAAAAAACATCGGAAGATCCTCCTTGTGTCTTTTCTGAAGGAGTTAGGGACTGTCGTTGGACTGGTCTTCGGGTCTTGACCCTCTACCTTCGCTTTTAAAGCAGCCGGCTGAGTCTGCGCTTCCAGAGAGACGTCGGCTTTATCAGCCAAATCATCTAGGTTCCAGCAGTTTCTTTCTTTGAGAAAGACCATCAACTTACGAGCGCAAGTTGCCGTGAACTGCTCCATTAGCATTCCTTCCCGGAGAGCGTCGAAAGTCTCCTTGATTCCTGCTACTTCGATCCACCTATCGAAATACCCCGTCAACCTGGCTGCAAATTGTTTTCTTGTTTCCCCGTCTCCGGGCTTCGCCTCCACGGAATTTTTCGCGGTATCCTTCTTTTGTATACCGGTATCTTTGAAGCAGCGCCAGTTTCATCTTTGTATAATCCGTCGCATCCGCAGGGGTCATGCGACAGGACCACAGTTAGGGCATCTCCTGTGAGACAAAGACTTAAAGTGGTTGCCCCCTTGTCATGTGGCCATCCGAGGCCTCGTGGCCGTGCGCTCAAACCTCTGCTAATACGCATGGAGGTCGTCGCGCGTCTCATTATACTGTGGTATCAGTTTGTGTGTACAGGTCCTATGACTTGGTCCCGTCGAACCACCTTCTTCTCCTTCGCCTCGTTCCTCGCGATTTCCTCTTTCCTGATCCGTGATTCTGAGTTGTAGCACTTCTCGTTCTTTATACAGTCTGGCACATTCCGCTTGACACGCGCGTTCCCTCGCCGCACATGCACGTTCTTGCGCCGCGTGCTGTTCTCTCGCCGCCTCCCCGGCCTGCAGCCTTTCCTCTCTTTGAATATTTTTCTCCTCTCGACCCAGACCTTAAGCTTCCCTCCAGAACAACCTAGTTCCCTCCCAGCCGTCATCAATTAATCAATCTGTAAAACCCCGGACCCAGTCATGGTCCCGAACTCTTTCTTCCGGACCAACGAGATCAGGAAAGTGGATTAATGGAATCCTGGCAGGCTCGCCAAATTGTCATCGTCAGCCCGGAAACCGGACAAACGACAGCCATGAGAGGATAAAAACAAATTATAAATTTACAAAAAAGGAAGATAGGAACGTCCCAGAAGCAAAACATTCGAGAAAGAATTAGCAATAAGAAAAGCAAAGCACTGAAGGCAGTTAAAGTGATGCCATTACACTCATAGCCCGTTCCCACTGCCGTCCTTGCCTTAAGTTCAAGTCTTTTACCTCGGTGCCTTGCGGAGCGTCGCCGCTTGATGTGATCATGCAGAAGCCGGCGTCTCGTACTCCCCCTGGAATTGTTCGTAGAAGGCGTAACCGACCGTGGCGGCTGGTCCGCCCTAGAGGTCTGGTCGTCACCGTGCGTCGTGGCCTGACCGTGGCTTTCAACGCTGCTTCTCTCCGAGCTCGCCGTCTTTCAGAACGCGCTCGTTCCCTTCCTATTATTTTTATTCCACCCGTAATAATCGTCACCAGAACGTGACATCCTGGTACCACTTACTGTGTTTTTCTAAATTGTTTATCGTTCACAACTTACTGACCTACACATGTCGCGCTTGAGCGGCTAAGCTTTAACAGAAGAACATATCTTTTTGTTCTATAGATGCGATTCCGGATTGGACTTCTAATTACATAAAAATGCAGTGCGTGTTCAAGGCACGAAATGTAATTTTATTGTAAACTTTAGTCAAACAGCCATTAAAACCGCAAATGATGAGTCAACCGGTGAATTGCAGAATCCAATGTGAATAACGCATTGTAAATTCCAATAAACTAATACATAGCATTTTGTTTGGTGTGAAATCAATAATCCTTTCCAGTGTGCAACATGCAGCAAACAAACTGTGAGTCACTAGGTTGTGAACGCGTGTGTGGCGACTATACAGTGTGTTTCACGGAAAGTGGACGAATTCGGTATTGCGAAAACTAGTCGTCGCGAGCGAAAATGGCTCGTTTTGTTTTGGTCCTGGACTCAGGGCCTTTTTACGAAAATTATTAATGTCCGGGGTAATTAGATTGATAATTTTTTTTTGTAACTAACCTTTTTTCTTATTGTGTTTAATGGATTGGTTTCAAATAGAAACTTGTTTAACATCACTGAAAAAACACTAAATCAACATATTGCAGAACAATAGAAGGCACGCGCAGCATTTTACGGCTTTCTAAAAAACCGCACAGCTTCGACGGGTTTTCGGGTTTTGGTTTGCTTTGGGAAAGCATCTCCGCACCGACGGCACCGCACCCCGTGGAGAAATAGCGCAAGCAAACTCTGCGCGTTGTCCTCTCGCAACACAGCAGTATGGTGGCTGAAGAGGAAGTGTGACGGGCGCCGTATGCGCGCCATGTTAGCAGAGGGGCGCGAGTTGGGATGTAAAATCTTTGCCACCGTGAGGGGCGCTGCAGTCTGCAAGGAAGTCAGTTGTCTTGGGTGATGTGTTGGTTCGAGGGCGCCGGCGCTCTTCTGAGGCAGCTAGAAGTTCTGCTGTTTTCGCTGTTTTCCAGGTGTTTCCTATGCGCTTTCTCGTATGTGACTTTCGTGCAAGCACGCTATGCCATTGAAAGGCCTACGAACCTGTCACGTGCCGGGCTGGAAAGTGGGTGACAATGTCATGGCGCTGTGAAGGCCTCGCTTTTTCAACTGCCGAAAGACGGTTTCCGACGAGTACAATGGGCACAAAACATAAAACGGACGGAGAAGGCCCAGACAGGCGACAGCGTTCTCTGTGAGTGGCACTTCCATGAACGTTTCATTGATAGGACGTTTCGGCATATAATCGGTGGTAAAATTGTCACAATTCCGAGGGATGGGCCACAGCTGAAGGGCGACGCCATTCCGACGGTGTTTACAGTTGCGCCAAAATATTTAACGAAGAAAGCCGCAAATAAAAGAAAGCAAAGAAGTGCGAGCAAGGCCCGCCTCCCGCGAAGAAAAAGAAGAGGACCGGCTCAAACTACCTGGACCATCAAACCCGCAGGACGCACGGCGAAGCAACCGCACGAGATAAGCTTCGCAGACGAAGCAAAAGTGGACTATCTCTTCTGAAAATCTCCTTCTGCTAGACTACCTGCTGCAACAGGCTACGATTTTCTGTGCAACCAGGCACTGTTTTCTTTGTTTGTCTGGCGAACAGAAGAGAGAATACGTGGACCAGATGATGCTGCCAAAGTTGATCAATTTCAAACAGGCGAGTGACCAGGCCGGGGCCAGTGATCCGCTTTGTGTTTCTGAGAGGCAAGTTTTACAGGCGTGTACTGTGATCTCCAGGTGGGGCGCAAACAGTGCTTGACACCAAACATTCGCTTGTGATGTGCACAGGCTATTGAATTAAATCTGGGCAAAATGGTATATAATCATTGCCATCTCACCACCTCTCCGGTCAGCCTACTGCTGACAGGGGATTGCCTTTAATGCCCCTGAAAAACAGTCGGTAGAACCTTTATGCTGGGGAACGCCAGCAGACCGTCTGCCGGAGTATTCGCCTTCCTGCACCGTGGTGCTGAAACAAAGAGCTTATCGCTGGAAGAGCTGGGGCATTGCGGTGCTGAAAACCGTCTGGTATGGGCTGACGCTAAAGAACATGAAACGGTGTGGCGACGGTATTCGACGGCAAGTGGACATCAAACCCAAAGTGGAAGGTATGGGTATGCTGAAATCTACCTACGGCTTTATGAATCTGCGGGCAGAAGCCTCCACTCTTCTGTTGAACACCTTACGCCATTGCTGGCTGAACAAACTTCTCAACAATCTCTTCTTGCTCTGGCAAGATGGATATCTGCTCATTGCGGCGACCTTTGCAATGGTCAAGTTGTCTGACCTTCGATATCATACATCGTCTGCTTAACACCTTCTTATTTTCTTCCAGTACGTGGCATCGTCTTCTGATTGGCGTTCTGCATCGGTTTGCCGTGCGGTGGGACATCTTAGCGGATGAAGGTCATGATTTACGTTATCGTTTACTATTGGCAGGGGAAGAAAGTTCGTCTTCATTCTACAGTGCAGGAGGATGGCCGCTCTGCCAGTCGCAGGATGACCTAACAAATGCATTCCGGTGAAAACTCTATCATATATTATCTGTATTCAGGCGTTCATGAGATTATTTTAACTAAAATTAATGATAAGTTATTTCTTTGAAAAGTGGAAACAATGCTTAACATTTCTGTGGTTTCCTTTGTATTGTTTTGTATCAATAGTGGTGCCTGTTACGGCTACAGGCAAGTATTGTCGTCTTATTTTCTGCCTGTCATTCTGCATTGTTCTTCGGTCGTTCTTTAGTGCTGAATCAACGTCTCGTGCGGTCTCTCAAAGTGATGACGGCTGCTCAACCAGTTGGCAAGGCGATGTCTGGCGTGAAACGTTTTATTGGCTTATCGCCGCGGTGAAACCGTAAACTGGTTCTCATTGAAGGTGTTGAATGGTGTGTTTCTCTGCTGGCGAACCTTATTACGCAAAACAGCATTACCGACCTTTAAAATTGGGTGAAGGGAACAAAGTATTAATTTCTTCGACGTTATCATTATTCGATATTCTGGCGCTCAGGTTCTGTACGGAACTGGTGACAACCTTTACCTTCAGGCGTTGAAGTGATAGTGAACACATTCGGTGTGCTGGAAAAAGGCGATATGGCATGATGGCGCCGCGTCCGTCTGGTGGCATTCAGGTGATGAAACCAGCGCCATTTACGCTAAGACGACACCTGCACATCAGGCGAAAGTGCTGAAAGTACCTGAACCGCCCAACTGGTGCAGCTGACCAAAGGTGAACCCGGTAGTAATGGAACAAAAGAGCCAGCGTGGTCAGTGGTTCGACATTTCATTAGCGAGAACAGCGTTACATGTCTGCATGTCTGGTATAACCTTTGAAAAAATGGATTAATTTGATCCCTCGACCGCGCCACTGGTGGTTCAGTTTTGAAGAGCGTTATGTGGGGGTATGAAATTCTGGTCTTTTATGGACTGAAAGCCATCAGTCAGGCTCATCGTGATACTGTCATTTTTTCCAAACTGGACTGGCCATTTCAGGGTATCGACCATTCAGGAGAACAACTGGTCTGATAATCACATCCCGTGCGTCTTTCGATATGACCTATATCTTCTGATGGCTGGCGCGTATCGTCGTTGTTGGTTTGTCAGCAAAAACATATGAAGATTATGCGTGCTGTACGATATATATTCTTAAATTATCGCGCTCAACGGTATTGTTGATAAAGGCCCAAATTAGTGGTGAAATTTGTGTGTTGTCAATCATTACAAGATAATGACTACTGACTGTATTCTTAATGATTAATAACAACACCTTATTACTCATTCCTTGAGTCAGACTCTCAGGCTTGTGACACTATCCGTTACTGTCGGCATTTATTGATACCATTTTATTCTGCAAGTGTCCAGGTATATGATCGGATCGCGAAAGGTGGTTGCGCTGGTCGTCATGGACTACAGTCACATTTCATGTGGGTCATCGTATCTTTACCACGCTGGCTGGTGCAGCCAAAGATATAATGCCTGCGGTTGTGCTTTAATACCCGTAATGAAGGGAAGAAACGATTTTGTCTGGCAGTTCGGTTGCTCAATTTTGCCCCAATAAACATTCTGCCATGGAACAACTCGTTGTTTATTAACGGGCTTTCAATATTTTCGTTAAACCGTCTTGCCGGTGTTTATTCAATTCATTTTGTGACTCGCTTCTGGAAAATTGTTCCCGTTTCTCGGTAACAAAGATTTCGATTCTTCTTCTTAAGACGGCAGGGTCTGGATAAGGAAGAACCTGAGCATTAAAGCGGGCTGAATAAGGTTAATGGAGATATCCCTGATTTATTATTTCGCCTTGACTTTGTACGGTTATTTATTGCTCGTTCATTGACGGCGTCTCGGACAGTAACAATCAGTATTCATCCATACGTTTGCGTTTTTCTGACTGTGTCCGTCGTCATGGCTTATACTTTGTCAAAATGCCAAAGAACAGTCATTATTGTCAGTAGTGGTTTACTCACCTTTTTTCATTGAATATCTGGCTAATGATAAATTCTCGTTCAACATTGTTGTCCGTTTTTTCTGGCTTGCTCAAACCTGATGCGGTCATGATTGATATTAAGCGAGTTCGTTCTGTACCTTCTGCTGCGTGGTGATGACTATATTTTATTTGTTCAGTGTAAATCAAAGTAACTTTTTCTTTATACCTTGTATAGGGCATTGATTCATCACGAAAATACTCGATATGCGCCATTTTAGTATCATCTTCACGATATTATTGTAGAATGTCTTGCTCGTTATCTGTTAGCGATATGGCTGTAACATATCTTGTCTGTCTGTGCATTATTCATCAACCTTATTATATTTCTTGTCAACATTTTGATTGTTACTATTTTCTGTAATGGTATGATAGACATTCATTTCAAAGGCGCATCAAGTGGTGCAGTTATTTGTAAATGCAATACCCAATCTTATCATATAGTTCTGGGAGTGGTGGATTTTGATTTTAACATTATTGATGCTCGGCAAGTTTCCTAATTAAAACTATGTCCCTAAATACGATATAAAAAAGTTAATGACGCAAGAATAATTTACAATTTAATTATCCCAAACCGTAATCATTTTCCTTAAATGGGCAACGGTTGAGAGTTGAGCGTGTTAAAATATCAGCTTGAACTTTGGAAAAGAACTAGATCACAAAGAAAGAAAGGACCCAAGGATAGAACACGCGGCTGACTACCAGCTTGATGTTTTTAGTATAAACTTCTTCCTTGCGCGTTTTTGCTCCTTCATTTTGAGTCCCAAGTAGAGGCGCATTAAACCTGTTACTTCATTTACCTTATTCCCTTGATAAAGATCACTCCCGAGTATTTACAATTGTACAAAATATATGCAAAGCATTTACACAGACTTCTTAGACACTTATTGTTTTTTTTAAACTACCCCGCCACACGCTCGTGCTGTTTGTTTTGGGGCGTGACATTTCGCGTAATGTGTTGTCTTTCTTTTTTGTGGCCACGGTGATTGATGGGGTGCTGACGCAGTCCATTCGCGTGCTCCTCGATGAGCGAGCGCCTCCAGGCATCTCGCGCGCATGAGGATTGTTGTTTCTACCGCAGCAAGAATGGTGGTGCTGCTAAAAGCTACACTTGCACCGGCATGTCCTCCAATGAGCTGCCAGGTGTCCTGCCGCTGCTCCCTTTAGTGACGCTGCATGTTCCACGGGCGTCTGTCGTTGATACATCGGTCCGTGTGCAATGAATGTGGCATTTCCGCAAGACGCAGGGGAATGTGGTACACCACTCCTGTGGTGCATGGGAGATACTGCGTTCTGTGGGCCGTGTTGCAGGATTTTTTTTTGTCTTCTTTGGTTCTCACCCTTGCTGCCTGGGAAGTGACTTTGTTGGGCGCGGAGACATACTACAAGCAGACGTCATTTCTTGGCTGCAATCTTTTTTGCAATTTGTCCGTAATTCCATGGATGTAAGGTAGCACCACAATCTTCCTTCGAGGTTTGTCTGCGTTTCCGTTCTCCTGCCTTTTATGCTTCAAGTTCTTACAGATGTTCTCACATACTGGTACCATTAGACTAGTGGGATACCCCACGAATCTCGTAGGCAGCACATCTGTTTTCAAAACTTTGCCCTATTCGGTGTTCACACGATTTGTGTAGGGCAGAGATCAGAGCCGTGCTTGCGACGCTTCTCTTGATGGTTTTCGAGTGTCCAGATGTGAACGGCATAACGTCCTTTTGCTGACCGGGGTTCGTGCCTCCAGCACACGTGTTCTTGATTGAAAGTAAATGGGCCCCTGGTACAGGACCAAAACGACACAAGCCTTTTTTGTTACGACGCGTAGTTTTCCCAATACCAAATTTGTCCACTTTCGTGAAAAACCCTGCATATTCGTGTGAGAAAGCTTGTGCATAAGTTGAGAACACGTTTCGCAGCACTTTAAGACAAAAAAGCGCGCAAAAGTGGTTCGTAGTAACAATATAGAGGCTCTGTTATGTCTGCTACATCGATTAATTTACGTGCCTTGTTGTACGCCTTTATTAGACAGAACTTTATTTTGGGCAGGAGTGGCGCTGTCATTTATAAAAATGCGGACATTGTTATATAGATGTTTCGAATGAACAGCAAAACGTGTGGAACTTACTTGTAGCTTATGAAAAGACCAAATTCAGTATTGCTTTTATCTTGTTTTTTCAAGAGCCACCTGAACCACCGCATACCTTCTGACGTAAAATTTAAGAATGTTCCCCCATATTGAGGGTCATAGAGTGCGTTCATGAAGGTGTAGTCACAGACTCCGGGATTTGTTTCCTGGGTTGAATATGGTAACGAAATATTGTATACGCATAGAATTGGTTTCTCCATCATGGGTTCTCCTGCAAAAGTAGAAAGTTTAATTATAAATATATTTTGCTCCCACTTCACCACGTATTTTGAATACTAGTAAAACATAAACTAGGTTCATAAGCTCATAATGTATACGTCGAAACAATCAACATTACTTTTTGGGAATGCGCGCGTTAAATAATAGATTGCAGCAGAAGAAAGACAATATTTGACAAAAAGAGGCACGTCAAAAGTAGGAATCCATGGCGGAAAAAGATTTTTAATCCTTTGTTTTAAGTGTCCATATTGAGCTTACTGTGATATAATATATCTTCTCTTGAACTACCGCAAAAAATATTTGTATAAGTTTAAACAAATCATTGGCCTTATTACACGGTCGAAAGCTATGCGCTTTGAAAATATTAGGGGTAGTACTTGCATTGATCTGTTCAATATGGTTATATGTCACTTGTAAGCGAGTCATGGGTGCTGCGTGAGGCCAATCAAGATTATAAAACAATAAAGAAAGTATAATGACCCAGGAACACGCAAGCAGATTTACATTGGCTGCAAAGTTGAAGCAGTTTGTCCGTTCATCACCTTACGCAGCGGGGGTTACGAAACACGGGATCGTGGGGTGAATTCTTCCTGCGGAGTCGTTCAGTCCGGCCCACTGGTGGCCGCAGCCTTTAAAGTTAAGCACGGTCTTCGCACCGCTGCTCAAAACGCAAAAATAAGCTCACGTAAAAAAAAGAAAAACAAATGTTGCCGCCACGCGTTTAAAAGCGCGAACGAAGATATCAGAAAGAATGCGAGAAAACTGCATAAAAGCAAGTGCTGCCCTGCCGACAATTTATTGTAAATAATAATCACCTAGACCAGTGGTTCTCAACCATCGATGTTTGGCGGAACTGTAGAAGCGTAGAAATCTGGGCGAGTTGGTGATGCATCAGGAATTAAAAAACAGCGCAAACAAAACGACGGACCAGTAGCAGAGTAGACACAGACAGGCGCTCGGCACAAGGCGGACCCCTTGTGGATCGGCGGTGGGGATGGAGGACCCCGTTCGTGGTAAGGGGAAGGGAATGTATACGTTAATTATGATAGTGATTTAATAAATAGATATAAGTAAGGGCTAGTATGAAGTAGACTTCTCTTATTGACATACATACGAGAAAGCTCACCCAAAAATTAAAACGTTTCCTCACAATTTGAGAAAAGGCAACTTTTATTTCTTGTCTTGACTGGTGAGGCAGGGCTTCGCGGACACCTAAAATACCTTCGCGGACCCCAAAGGGTTTGTGGACCCCCATTTGAGAACAACTGACCTAGACTACAAGTTGAAGTTCCCTGCTCCGTGTCTTCCAAACTACAAAAACATTTCTTTGTGTTCTCATTAATATCTTTCTCAGTTTCTTGTTTCATAACGCTTGCATAAATTTATTAATCAGATCTACTATTTTCCTTAGTCTTCTGCCGCTGTGAATAAGTCAATCTTGCCAAGCGCATCGTGATAAGGTTGCCTTGTTCTCTCCGTCACTATTTTTTGTAATGTCAATATTGTCAACACATTGCACTAAAAATAGAAATATTCATGCAGCTTCACTTTTTATTATTTTGTTCATAGTTTTGTATCTTACTTCATATATCGGCTTGATTAAATATGCTATATTCTTTTTTATATTTGAATATTTATTTTTCAACCCCCAGACAGCAACACGTCCCCATTCCGTCCCCTTTGGCAAGTAGCCAGTTTGATTTAACTGCATTTATATTTCAAATATTTGCAAATCGTTATAATTTTTCAGGAGTAGCTGATCCGGTTCTCGTTGTAACTTGGGGATACAGCAGCCCCCTTGGACAAGTGGCTGTGGCCAATTGAGTGGAATCTTTTCGTCCCCGCGGTTTTTCGTGACGTGTCCGGAGTCTTGAACGTTCCACAATTGAACCTGGAGAAGAAAATCCGCTCTTTGTCGGCCGACTGTGACGGTTAGGCGCTTGAATCCAAGCAGCAAGTTATAGTACTTTAATGATTTCTACAGAACGGGAAACGGTTCATCGAACAAGTTTTGTAGAGGCTTCCGAGGCGCATCCTTCCTGAAACAAACGTGTGATGCGTCAGCAAGTGCGGGATGTTTTAAAGCCTCCGCTCGCGTTTACTGGCATTATGGAACTGAGCGAATTGTTGACATTGCTTGCCTAAACTTGTAAACATAGGAAACAGGATATACGCTCTCCGGTATGTTAAAAGGCTCGATTATGTCCGCAGACAGACAGAGCAGAGCACTGTAGACGAGCTCAGCCACTGCATTCCCCAGGTCACGTATGGGCGTTGAATGCAACCTGAGAACCTCAATGGTCAAGCTGTCGACACGGGCATGGGAGAAGACTGCTTAGAAGTGCTGACTTAAGTTGTCTATAAAGGCACTTCACAATGCGATTTCATGCAGGATGTTAAGCTGTGGTGCGCGTTTGGAAGTGGCGGAGAAACGACGTGTAGTTCACGGAAGAGGGCGGACGCAATTTGCCGTCGTCGAACAGCCGTCACACGTAGAAGTTTCTCCTAGACGTCTTATGCAGGTGAAAAGAAAATATCTGTCCACCATTTCGGCTGTTAGGTTCTCGAGCCAGGTCGGACACCAGGTTGGCAAATCGAGCGTAGGAACGCAAACACAACACGACTCGTGTTTTCTTCCCGTAAAACAGTGGGGTTCCAGTGGGCTTGTCGCAGACTTAGGTGATACCATGATCCAGGAAATGTGCGTCCTTGAAAACGAGTAATGTGCCGACCTCGCGAGTGAATGAAAGCTCGTCGTCATTTGTTTGGTTTGCGCAAGCTCAGACCAGGTAATTTGCGTTTTCTCCGTGGCAGTGGCCTTAAGGATGAGATGAGACAGTATAAAGCCGGCACTGTATATTGTCCGTTTACGTGGCGCAAGTCGGCGGTTAACTTTTTGATGAAGAGAAATGACAAAACTTTTGCTGGGAGTGGTTCTGAGTGGGCGACTGAATAGCATAAACGAGCGGGTTTTGATTTGTCGCGATGAAAAATTTGTGCACCTCAACGAAATGTCGCAAATGCTTTATTGCCAAGTAGGTAGGAAGCATACTCTACCGAAAGTGATGAACCGCTTTTCAGTGTCTTGCGGCATGCGCAAGAAGAACGAGATGGAATGCCAGGTGTTTAACTTGTAAAGCACTTACAAAACGAGGTCACGAGGAAGACGAGAGAGGACCAAGCACTAATTTACAACTGAATGTTTATTGCACATGAACCAACCTGCCCACTTATCTATTTTACCAAGTGTTTTTATCTACTGCATAAAAATTGCGTCAACAAGAGCGCTGCAAGCATCAATCATCAGGAATGTTAGTGCTGCAGGTGAAGCATGTACAAGCAAGGTGACATCCCGGAGTTCTCTCTTGACCTTGCAGAAACCGAGTGCTGCCTCAGGTGGCCAAGTATGAGGTGTCTTTCCTGCGGTGAATCTGGAGAGTAGGGTTTTCAAGGCGTGAAGAAGACAGCAGACTGTAGCACAAAACGCCCGTGAAACTTGACAAGGCCTAGAAATACTCGTAGAGAGCGCTTTGTTATTGGTGTGGTACAGTTTAAAAAAATCTGGACATTTTCTGAACGAAGTTTAATTTATTGGCAATAGATTCAATGGCCAAGAAATGCAATTTGCAGATGTGCCATTCGGGCACAAGTCCGTGTGCATTTAGATCACATGAGCTTGAACCCTGACGAATCATTGTTCCAAGTGCGCACCGTGCTCATCCTTTATTTTCACTGGTGATCAGGAGATCGTGCAAATAAGTGAAGCAGGAGTGGGACCACCGATGCCTTCGTCGATGAAATATTGCAACTTTGGTCCACATTACCATCCCCAAAGTTTTTTTAAAGCTGTCTACGGTATCTTAGATGGTTGAACAGGAATTTGATTGCATGCCTTCATGACGTGGGTTCTAGAATAGGTAGTCGTGCCCGTTAAGAACGATGAAGAGTTCTGAGTATTTGAGATGGGATAGCAATCTGGCATCTTTGCCGCTTTGAGAGCACGGTAGTCCCCACGCGGGCGCAAGTCACCGGACATTTTGGGGACCATGTGGAGGGCGGATGAGCGAGGTACTGTAGGGGGTCGCACAATGTATATTTAAAGCATGTGCTCAAATTCATTACGAGCGACGAGCAGCTTGCCTTGTCGAAGGCGACGTGGTTGCAATAGACTGGAGTCGGTCGTGAGAATGTCTTGTGCAACATCGTGTTTCGGCCTCTCATCAATGTTTCTTGGCTTGGCCAGATCGGGCTACTTTTCAAAAATATGGGTGGTCTCGTTTAATTGCGGATTCACGAAGGTTGGTAAAAGCGCTGGAGCCCGCCATAGGAGTCCCGACACATACGTGCGGGTGCTTGTATCGATGAGCCCTGTGGTGTTAATGTCAAAAAGGAGAGTAAGGTTTTGCTAGAAATCGGCACCGACGATCGCCTATGCTACGTCAGCTTTCTAAAAAACAAAACAAAAAAAGAACCGACGTTTAAGACTGAGGTCCAGGGACAGGGATTTTGTCTGTAGGTAAGAATGGAGGAAACATTCACGATTTGCAGCTAACAAAATTTTGGTGCGATTTCCACGATCAAAATTAAAGCCAGTGATTCCCGCTTACTGGTAAAACTTTGACGACTGGGAGAGGTGGCCCCTAGTCTTGTAGAATATGGAAAAGGCGGCTAGCAGTCTTGTATGTGTAACTTGTTCCCATTAATGACCGGCCATTGCGGTTCCTTGTCCCAGGAACAAAGGCCCGTCAGGTGCGGGCTTCGCATCCCAACCTTCGGTAGTATTGGCAGAGCGGCATTGTAGAACACATTGGGGGAGGGGATTGATTAGGATAGACGGGCTGTCGCGACCAAAGCGCTGGTGTGCGTGGTACAGCGAGCGTCGTCGCGTCGACCGAGCAAATTGGCAGGATACCCATAAAAGTTCGGACACCTCTGCCGTTAAATTCGCAAGAACCTGCATGAGTTCAGCGATTCCGAAGTTATGTTGGACGTTTTTGTGTTGCGCCCATGGTAGGATTGGTGACCTTCTTGAGTTGGTCGTCGAGCACCACTGTAAAAAAAGCTATCGAAGGATGACTGCGTCGAAGGAGGCCGGCTTGTTATTTAGCCGGTGTGTAGTTAACACTTGAACTACGATGGCTTACGGTCAGCCTACTCTTCAGCGCCAAGAAGGTGCTGCAGGTACCGATTTTAAAAAGCGACAAGGTGATTGACCAGAACCAGCTTGAGGCGTGGCTTAGGGACAGTCGCTGAGCGAAGAGGAGGATGCCTAAAACCTCAATGGAGGCTTGGGGCGGTAGGAATTCGATCAGGAGCTTGTACTACCTTATCTGGGAAGACATTTGGTAGAGGCGGAGCTGCATATTTTGCTCAGAAAGTAGCATGGGTTCGGATTGTGAAATACCTAAATGCGAGGGGGTGTCTTGGTTTGCTTGTGGAGCAATGGCGGCGGATGTCCTTGTGTTTAGAAAGGTAGTGAGTTTGATTTGAGTAGCTTCATGTATCTTAAATATCATCAACAAATCCCTGTAAGTTCCCCTGCAGGAGCCGGGGAACTAAGGGTCCTCGTGGCGTGCGTCTTCGATCGTGTGGTGCCGAAGTGCACCGCTATTGTTGTGGATCCTCTGAACAATGTAGCTTGGGGTACTATAGTCAAGACGTCTGTTTACCCCCGTTATACAGGAACATTAAATCGCGCGCTGTTTCGTTGTAGTGTAGCGTATGTAAATTAACTTCTCTGTGTATTTTTTTTCGTATCTGATGTAATGTGATGGTTGAAGGTATCAATCAAATTAAATGCGAATGAATATTTTCGTACGCGCTAAATTGCGCCTGAAAATGTTGATGCAGTGCAATGCCATACAGACGAGCCATAGGCGACTCTGTAAATAGCATTGCAACAAATCAAGCACAAGAACGTTCTACAAAAAACGAGTAATACGTGTGATGATTCCGACAACATCTAAATTGGTCGATGAATAAAAAAAAAAAACTTAAAACGTCATGATCTATGGAAAATGACATAACATTCATATTTGATTAATTACGAAGGTCATTTGTACGAAAACATGCCAAAATAATATTTATATATTGCTGGAAGAGATAAAAGTTCTATCCTAAACTCACAGCCGTAAAAAAACAACTTTATATCATCTGCAAATAAAAGGAATTCGCATAGCTAATTCAAAATGCAATACATTTCACACAAAAAAATAAAGTAACACCTGAGCTAGACACAAAAAAGAGTGGGAAGTGACCGAACACTTCCACAATTCGCACTCGTAGGAGTAAATACCTATTAAAAATACAGAGGTGACGAATTAGACCAAAGTAAGAAAGTTTACTCAAAATTTGTTTATGAGTGACTTCATTAAATGCTTTTGTCATATCAAATGCACTATATATAGTTGCTCCCGACAATGAAGCAATAAAACGACATGACTTAAAAATGTAGGTTTGTTTCCTTGGAGTGGCTTTCCACACAATCATGTTGCTCATGAATACTGTTTCGAGAAAAATGTGCTTTGAAGCGGGCGTGCAAGATTTTTTCTAAAAACCTTTAGTAGTCTACTTAGCCAATTCATATATTGCGAGAAACCGAAAAAAAATCGTATATATAAACCTGCACATAACTATACAGCTTCTCTAATTGGCACTTCCGCTTTGAGCACACACAACATCCTTCCCTTGTGGCGCTATCCGCAGAACGAACTCCAGTGCTCAGAATTCGCCACGTGTTGGCAGTATATTTACAAAGCATACACATATGAATCCCCTGTTTCCATCAGCCTAATCCACTTGTGCTGTTATAGAACGCTTTGGGTGTTTCTTCCTCCTTTTGCAAGCGCCTTACAAGTCCACTTCGTGAAGCGTGTACGATCCTTCTGCAGTTAGTTTTCGTTTCCATCCACTGTTCGAAACGGGCAGCTGTTCAATTTGAGCATAATATTGTGACGAATGGAAATCGATGAGACGACCGAAATTGAAACAAACTTAATGTTTAATGGGGCGAACTTGTAACCAAAACAAAATATGGAAGGTTAACGTCGCAAGCGTCGATGGCGGCGTGGCAGCAGGATCGAGAGCTAGGGCAAGACAGACACCGGCTCGGAATCCGGAGCAACTTATGTACACGCATGGGGCTTCTGGAGCAATCGGCGTACAAGGCTAGGCGCGTAAAACACTCGGAACTTGAACAAGCAACAATGGTCTCAAATTTTCCAGCATGCGATGTTCCGTCGGGCATCACTTCGTATCTCAGTCTGCGAGTCGGCGAAGTACCTTGTAGGTTCCAAACTATCGTTTCAAGAGTTGCTCACAAAAACCACTGTTGCAAATAGGTTTCCACAACCATACCCTGTCTCCGAGTTGGCAGCGAACGTCGGGTCGACCATGGTTGTACTGGCGAGTGTGAAAAGTGTGTTGGTCCTTTAGACTGATGAAGTTAGCTGCCGGGCCTCCTTGGCTTGTTCGGTTATCAGCTGGGCGCTGCCGGTTCCATCTTCTGAGTGGTGGGTGGAACTGCGTCGAGCATCGTTGTCAGCTTTCTGCCATTTATCAACCTAAATGATCAAATTCCGGAGGGTTCTAAAACTGCAGTATTATAGGCAAACCCGACATACGGAAACATCTCGACCCATGTATTTTGCTCAACGTCAACGTACATAGCGGTCATGTCAGCGAAGATCTTGTTGAGCCGCTCCGTCAGTCTGATGGTCTGCAGATAATATGCCCTGGTTCGACGGTGTTGGTGTTACTCAGACGAAGTATCTCCTGTGACATCTGTGCCGTGAACGACGACTGCCGACCTTTATTGAGTAGTTCGGGACTACCCTGTTAAAGGACAATTGATTCGACGAAGAACTTGATGACTTCAACGGCTGTTCCCAACAGAATGATTTCTTTTCTCAGCGTACTGGGTTTGATAATCGGTGGCTACATTTGTCCAGTTGTTTCCATATGTGGAGGCTGTAAAAAGAACCAAGGATGTTCATTCAAATCTGTTAGATCTGTGCGGTCGAGGGTGCAATCGGCTGCAGGAGATATGCCGGTTTCGTCCGCGGATTCATGCGTCGCTGGCACTCTTTGCACGATGGTGTGTAGAGGTGAACAGTCTTCGGGAGCTTGAGCCAGTAATACTTCTCATGAAATCAACCCAGCGTACGGCTGTAGCCAAGGTGTCCGGACATCTGGTCGTCGTGACAGTCTTGAAAGATTTCCTCGCTAAGGTCGGTATGTATTACCAGCAGCCATGACGAGTCGTTGTCTGGGGATTTCTTTTTGTAAAGTGCGCCTTGTCGAATTTCGAAGGCCGGTAAGGCTATTGAGAAGACATGGAGGATAGTACCAAGTCGTCTTTTGAAAATCTCGATTTACGTGCGTAGCTCAGGATCGTCTCCTTCGCGTCGTGTCATGTCGTCGGTGTTCACTGCCCGTAGGAAGCACTCGTCGACAGCATCGTCGCAGCTGCCGTGAAGTGTGTCAACGGGGGCTCTGACAGGTAGTCGGCGTCGCTGTGCTTGCGGTCTGACTTGTAGACCAAAGTCATGTTGAACTCCTGTAGTCCGAGACTAACGCGCGAGGCATTCCCAAGGGTCCTCGAGATTTGCTAGACAGCAGAGCGAGTGGTGGCCTTGACTACGCCGAACGGGCTCCCGTACAACTGCGGGCGAAACTTCTTGATTGCCCATACGACCGTGAGACATTCATTTTCAGTCGTGGAGTAATCTCGTTCCGCCTAAGACATTGTCAGATTTGCGTAGGCAATGACTCGCTTTGTGAGGGGGATCAGTGGCCGAGTGGGCCAAGCGCACACCCAGCTCGACGCGCGTGGAGCGAAAGCTCGCGCTGCAGAACCCAGGGATCCTGGGTTCGGGCCCCACCCCTGCCCGTTTCGATCTGGATGAGCATCGTATCGGCGTACGGTCGTGTATCACTACTGCGTGAGCACGTTAAAGACCCCAGGTTAGCAGTCGTACTGCACTGGCAAAATTGCTCATCTACAGTGTAAACCAGTGTCGCCTCATCCTGGCAGATCGACCTTACGCTGTATAAATCACTAAACGTCCAATTTGACTTTTTGACTCGCTTTGTGCATTCATGCACTTGATACAGTACCGGGCCACATCCGGCGTTATTTGCGTCCATGTGAATATCGGTTTCAGCATCCTCATGAAAGTGTCCAAAAACAGGAGGAGTCTGCACTCGTGGCTACAACTCGTCGAATGCACGCTGCTGCTCCTCGATCCATTCGAACTTCTCGGCGTCCTTTCTGAGATATGTGAGCGCTGCGAATATCCTTGCGAAATTGCGAATGTTGCGGCGATAGGACACTTATCACCCATGGTATCTTCGAACGACTTTCTGGTCTTTTGGCGCTGGAACTTCCGCTACGGCGTAAGTGTTCTCTGGGTCTGGCCGAACGCCATTGTTGCTGACCACGTGGCCTAAAACTTCAGTTTGTATTACGCGAACCGACCACTTTGATTGCTTGAGGGTGTAGTACGTAGGTCTGTACGGCTTGGAGAACAGTTGGGACTGGTCGCGTCATACATGCTAGTCGAAGTCGCATGAAAACGCTACGACGTTGTCGAGGTAGACGAGACAACTTTGCCATTTCAGTCCTGTAAGTGAAGTGTCCATGACGCATGGAAAGTTGCTTCTGCCATGTATAGTCCGAAAGGTATCACTTTGTACACGTACAGTCCTACCGGCATGACGAAGGCGGTCTTCTCCCGGTCCCCTTCGTAGACTTCAATCTGCAAGACGCCACTCTCCGGGTCCATCGATGAGAAATGTTGAGAGTCGCGCAGCCGGTCGAGCATTTCGTTTGTGGGGGAGTGGATAGACGTCTTTCTTCGCCACCGCGTTGAGCTGCTGGTGGTCCACACAAAAACTTGACGTTCCAACCTTATTCTTAACGAGAACAACTGGAGAGGGCCACGGACTGCCTGAAGGCTGGATTACCAAGTTCAGCATCTCCTGAACTTGCTCCAGGATTACTTCTCTCTTTATTACGTAGACACTGTGCGGCGATCGATGAACAGAGGACCCGTCGGCCTCGATAACTATTCGGTGCTTCGCAACGGCGGTGTAACGCGCCTTCAACGACGTCGCAAAGCAGTCGCGTTATTCGGCGATGAGGATATTCCGCTGCCGTCGCTTCGGGCCCGGAAGCTTGGGGTTGATATCGACCTGAACTGGCGAAGTACTGTCTTGCTGAGGTGACGAGGACTCTTCAGTAATCGCGGTGATTTAAGCGGAGTTCAGGAGTTCCTCGACGTCGTCCACAGCGGCACCTGTGGTGAGGTGTTGCGTTTCTTGTCGGAACTTCATCACAAGGTCAACAGTGCATCAATCCTGGAATTCAGTTACTCCTCTTGCGACGCCTATTCCAGTTCCCAGGTGCAATTGAACGTTGCCTTCAAAAAAACTTCGCCGCAGGTAGAATTATTGCTTACGACTGGCACAACAACATTTGATTACGGTGGCAGGTTTACGTGGTCGGCAGCTACTCGAACGGCGACTGACGTTCTTTGTGGTTTCTCTGGGGCGGCGCTGGTGTCCGCGACGTCAATCTATTCTCTCCAAGGGCGATGACGGCTTCGTATTCAAACAGAAATTTCATGCCGAGAAGGACGTCTCTGGCAGAGTCTTGTAGACCGTTCAATTTTCCAGGACACGTCTCGCTGTGGATTCCAACGTGAGCAGTGCACCTTCCGATGGTCGTTATCAGGTGTCGTCCGGCGGTTCGAGTTTGCGGTCCACCCCAGGGCGTCGTAACATTTCGCAGGCGGCGAGAGAGCCTGCCATTCAAAAGTGAGTAGTCTGCTTCGGTTTCCACGAGGGTCAGATGCGTCGTGGCCGTCGATAAAAAGTTTAGGTGGTTGGGCCCGCTGCAGGAGCGTCGTTGCGATGAGTATCATCAGAAGAGTTGGAGCGCTCTGGCGTTCTTGGAGGCCATTTACTCTGGTCGTCTTCGGCAACGCTACCTCCAGGCGTTGGCGCACTTAGTTTTCCCGGCGACGCAAGGAAAACAAACTCTCTTGGTGGGGTCAAGGCTCTGGAGACGCTAAAAGTCGTGGGCATAATGAGACAGACTCACGGCGGAGAAATGGCGCTCCGGAGGGCGAGCGTCGGAGGTACTCCTCCATGCCACGAGGGGTTTTGCCGTACTTCGGGCGTGGGTCGCTCGGGTGGAACCCACGCAGCACAAGTCTACGGTAGCTGCATTCACGGAAGAAGTGCTCGGTTTCAGCCGTAGCGGTAGCAAAGCGAGCGTCGGTCGGCCGTTCGCCTTACATCATTTTTCTCGGCGAGGGTCGTTCTTGGAGGACGTACTGGGCGTGTTCTTGCAGTGGCTTAGAATACGGTGGCATTGGGGTGTCCCTTCGGGGTGGCGTCGACGCTTGGCGGTGAGCTTGCGGGGTCGTCGGGCCTTGGATGCGTAGCTCACTGTGGGCTCCTCTGGCAGCTCAATGATGACGGGAACCGCTGGTTGGAGCATCGATGCCGATCTTCGCGGACAGCCTCAGCGATGGATAGGGTTGACGGACGACGAGAGGTTGGCAGGAACCTTCGCAGTTTCTCCTGGACGGCCTCCCTGATAATTTCGCGAATGTCCGGCGTACCAGCAGAGTTTTTGCCGCTATGCCGTGTTGATGCCGCGACACCTAAATGTAAGCGCGGGCTTGGAAGAAGCGCTCGATGTTAGTTGCCTCAGTGAAGGAGGCCTTGACGTTTTCCGGCGGGTTGGGGACGAGGCCTACAAAGACAACGTATCTCAGCCCGCACATGAGGACCCATAGCTTCTTGTCGTTTGTGGCTTGTGGGTCGGCACGGGCGCTCAGTCGCATGACATGTTCCACGAAGCTTGTGACGCTTTCGTTGGGGCGTTGGTTTCGAAACCGCAGAAGATCCTCTGCCCTCTCCCGTTGGTGTTGAGTGACAAACTTCCGCTGCAACTCCGACGCACAAATGTCCAACGACAGTAAACGAAGCCTCGTGGTTCTTGATCCAGTGCCTCGCAGTACCCTGCAGCGAAACGTAAATTTTCAGCAGTCAATGCTCCACAGTACATCCAGTTTTGTCGCTCCCTGCTCGTAATGTTTGATCCAGTCTTCGACGTCTTCGTGGATCTCGCAGTGAAAGCGGGTCGACGTAGGAGGAGTGACCAGCACGTAGACAATAGAAGGGGTGACCGGATTCCGCTGGGACATGCTCATCGTCTTGATCTTCGACTTCTCCGGTAGAAGTCCAAACTCAGACGGTTGTCCTTCGGTGCTGTGGCTGGTTCGTTTTTCGGGCTCGTCGACGGGGACCACCTCCCCAGAAAAAGAAAACGATTGGGCCCGGAAGATCTTTTGAGAGGCATTTTTCACTAGCATAGAATGCGGTACACCGCACCTTCACAGAAATATAAAGAATGGCAATTCATGATGTGCCAAAAAAAGGAACAAATAAAACGTGCAATTAACGAAATTGCGACCAAAACAAAATAGAGGAAGGCTAACATCCCAGGCGTTTTAGGGGCGTGGCAGCATAATCGACTGCTAGCGCTTGTCTGGCCCATGCTCGCAACGCGGCGCTCCTTATGTACGAGTGTGGGGCTTCTGAAACAATGCACGTACAAGGTTCGGCGCGTAACAATGCACGTACAAGGTTCAGCGGGTAGAGTATTTGGACCTTGAACAAGCGGCAGTGTTCTTGAATTTTACAGAACGCCACATTTACACAAATAACAAAAAAGTACGTCCGCTCTCTGGAATCAAACCGTGTCATTGTGCAAGGAAGCCAAGCACTATAATCATTCGGCCAAGAACGCGCTTTGTCCAAGACGCGCGTGGACATATAGAAACAAAAGTCTTAATGGTGTCCTGAGTGGTTGCCCCTGTAACCACTACTAATTTATAGCATCAAGGCAGTAGAGCCCTTTTCAAAAGTGCGCGCCATCAAGTAGTAGCTGCGCCATTTATCTTAGTCCGACTTTGCTTGGCAACGTAATTCGTCCCTGCATTGGGCACGAGGGCTGTGTCGGAGTTCCGCGGGAAGTTGGCTCTGCTCGTTTCGAAAGCGAGCGCAGTGCCAGAATTCAGCTGTGACCCGGATCCAATCCACCGCGTCTGCCTCAAAGTAATGGCGACCAGCAATGTTGATTGATATGAATTTAAACGAGCATATTACTTTTCTAGAGCACTTTAATCATAACAGTTAAACATTACAGAAAACGCTACTACACAAAACACTTTGTTTTACATTTTCATGGCACACTGAACCTTGACCAACCCCTCCTGTTATGCATGCTACAACATCCTAATGACAAACAATTGTTTTTACGATTCATTTGAACTAATGCTAAAATAATTTTAAGATTTTTCGAGCTCGCGCACGTGGAAGATTTCCATGCTCTCTTTTTAACTTTCAGTGATGTTCTGCCATAGTAGAATTGCGAGTGTATATAAAGACACCTCGCGGGACTCATTGCCTTATTACCATTAACTTCAAAATTATACAAAGGTCTGTTTTGCGCAGGTTGATGCAGAATGTTATCTCCGCAGTTTCCTCTAGATTTCAATACATGCTGAAGTCGCAAATCTCAAAACGGTCACAAAATAACCGATTAGCGCAGCTCTAATCATTCATACAACGATGTCCCATGACGTAGTGATATATGAAGATGACAGATCTTGACAGCTGCGTGTGCGACACCGTGCTCCCCTCTCGATTAGCCGCGAGGCTATTCTCATAGCTTTATAAAGGCACCTTTATTATAAAGCGTCGGTCACACCACTTTGAAGTGGCAGTTAAATGGCATTGCAGCATTTGCGTTCTCAAGTGATGTGCCTCATAAAGAGATTTTCGTTTAGTCTATGTGCTCTTAAATTTTGATTTTAGTAGCATTGATTTCACTAAAACAGGCGCAGACATTCTGCATTGAGATATCTGAAAAATGTGGATCAATAACACGTTTTGCTATATATGACGTAGTTGAGCGAGTGACGACGAAGCTGAGGAAAGTGGGATGGCGCGACGGCGCTATCCCCGCGACCTCGCCACTTTTCTGTATGAACGTCGCCGAATTCCGCCGAAAGCGCACAAACAGCAATCGCTGCTAAACAACAGGGCCACAACCCAAGCGAACAAAACCCTTACACTGGAGCCCGCTCTTCTGTAAACCTGAAGAGCACAATTTCGCATTGCCCGCAACGACAGAAGCAAACCTTGCCAATACCTTGCTCTTCTGCCTCTGCCCTTCTATAGCAGGGTCGGGACCCGCGGCGGCATTGGATGGGCAGCCAAAGTTTGGAACGCCCATGCGCTTCCGTCGTTGGAACCACGGGTTTACTGCTTCGATACCTTAAGTTCGCTTGTCCTCTCTTTGTTCACCACCACGCTACCTTTGCCCTCGCATAGTCGAGGTGGGACTCACGGGGTGTTGCATGGGTTGCCCTAAAGGCTCATGCATACGCTTCACAAAGGTTGAACCCAATTTGGTTATGCAGGTGCAGCCTTACTCACTTTGCCGACCCGGGGCACATTTTAGCCCCATTCCATGTTATACCTGGGACCTGTAAACATACTTGCAGTAATGACATCACTTTAATAAAATTACCGCGATTATATTATTGTTAGCGGCGAAGAATATTTCAAGTGTTTTTGTTTCGCTGGTAATTTTATATTAAAATAATTTCTATCACACATTTATTTTGATAGAAGTAGACATTAGTTGTGAAAATACGTTTGTTCGAAATTTTCAGTGTTTTTCTTGGCGAGATTTAAAAAAAATGATTATAAGATTAGTTTGCCTCGTCAACTATCTTTCAAAATAAACAGAGAAATATCAAAGCAAAATAAATTATGAATTTGAGCCATTTCCTTCTATTTTGAATACGACTGTCACACAATGGAAGGCCCAAAAGAGAAAGCAGATGTAGAAAAGATTTTCTGAACACATCGATAAAAGTCACATATTAAAGACAATCTATACAAGACAAATTCACGGAGCCATGTCATCAGGACAATACAAAGCTACAATTCCAAGGACACACCACTGGTAAGGTAAACACACTTTAATAAAATCACCCGAGAGGACGTACATATTCCCAGCTTTCTTTCTCTTAATTAAGTCATGCGTAGGCCTGGCCTTGGCAATATATCTTTGTTTCGAACGCCCCTTTGCGCAATGCCACTTATTTGGCCCTTCTGAGAAGTTTCCTTTTTACCGCTAAAACAATACAAGCGGGAAGCCGTTCCCAGCGGAGCGGCAGTCAGAATCAAGTCGTCGTGCCATTTCACTCACGTGTTGTTGTTAAAGGGATTGTTGTACTTGGCATCGTGGCTGTCATGATTATAGATGGTCCGTTTGTTGTAATCGCAAAGGTTTTCCTTGCAATCATATTTGATGTGCTCGCTGTCCTTGTGACTGATGACCTCGAAAGTGTTTCTTTCCTCGTGATGTGAACGTCGGTCCTCGTGAGAGCAGAGGGAGTTGCCATTGATCCAACAGCATTCAATTCCAAGTCAATTGAAGATTTCATTATCTCATCTGTTACAGGTTCTGTTAAGGCAAAGGTTTGAGCCACCGTTACTGTATATATCAATTATATGGAACAAACACTACATTGATCAGGTTCACAAATAATAAAGAAAAAAACAGACTTTGTTGAACAAGCATAACTCATGGTGTGGGTTCTTCCTACTGTAGGTGGGTGATGGGGATGGGGGATGTGTGGGACGCTAGTGCAACAACAATATGGTCACGAATGACAATTGGTGAGGCGATAATAACAAGAAACTAAACGTCTAATGGGGCGAACTTGTGCCCCCAAAATAATAAGAGAACAGACGAAAGCAGAGCGTCGCGGGCGTCGAAGCTGACATGACAGCAGAGTCGAATGATGGGGCGAAACTGACTCCGGCTGGCCACGCGGAGCCCCTTTTGTACACGCGTGGGCTTCTGGAACAGTCGGCGTAGAAGGTTCGACGTGTAGAACATTCTAAACTCGAATCATCAACATGGTTCTCGAGTTTACCAAAACATTACATTAGAGTCAACAAAATTCGTACCCGCGGCCAGGAATCGAACCCTGGCTTTCTGCGTGGAAGGTGCGCGCGACAACCATGTGGCCACGAGCGCGGTGCCTACTTGGTCAGCTGCACTTGCGGCATTATTCCTCTCTTTAAAAAAAACGTGCATCATCCGGATGCAGCACAAAACGAAAACACAAATACACAACAAAAGGATAGCAGAGTTGCGAACCACAGTTCCCTCTTTGACGAGAGTCCAAAGTTCTATCGTTCGTAATACGGCTTGAGCCTGACGACGCGCAACACCTCGGGTCGTGGCTCGCGTCTTACAGATGGGCGCGTTCCGTCGGGTAAAACGTTGTAGTTCAGATCGCCGAGGCGTCGGACGATTTTGTAGGGTCCGAAATAGCGTTTGAGAAGCTTCTCGCTGAGACCGCGGCGTCGTGTCGGTGTCCACTCCCATACCCGGCCTCCGGGTGGAGAGTGGACGTCCCGGCGGCGAAGGTTATAGCGGCGTGCGTCGACTCGCTGTTGGTCATGAATCTTGATTCTTGCTACTTGGCGAGCTTCTTCCGCGTATTGCGAGATCAGTTGGGCGTCTCCATGTCCATTGTCGGCCGGCCCGTGAGGCAGCATGGCGTCGAGCAATGTGGCAACCGTCGGGCCGTGTACCAGTTAGAACGGTTTCATTCCCGTGGTTTCTTGAGCCGCTGTGTTGTACGCAAACGTGACGTACGGCAACACCTCGTCCCATGTCTTGTGCTCTATGTCGACGTACATGGAGATCATGTCGGCGATCGTCTTGTTTAGCCGCTCCGTTAGCCCGTTGGTTTGCGGATGATAAGCGGTTTTTCGTCGATGGCTGGTATGACTGAGCCGAACTTCTGAGTCAGCTGTGTCATGAAGGATGACCCGCGATCTGTGATCAGCACTTCAGATGCGCCGTGTCGAAGGAGAATGGACTCGACGAAAAACTTGGCGACTTCCACTGCTGTTCCCGTTTGCAGGGCTTTTGTCTCGGCGTACTGTGTAAGATAATCGGTCGCGACGATAATCCACCGATTTCCTTGCGTCGATGTTGGGAACGGCCCAAGTAAATCCATTCCCACCCGCTGGAAGGGCGTAGTCGGGGCAGGTATTGGCTGCAGGGGTACTGCTGGCTTCGTCGGAGGCCTCTTACGTCGTTGGCACTCATGGCACGACCCTGTGAACAGGTGGACTGTTTTCGGGAGCCTCGGCCAGTAGTACTTGTCACGAATCTGGGCGAGCGTCCTGCTGTAGCCGAGGTGTCCAGCCGTCGGGTCGTCGTGGAATGCTTCAAAGATATCTTCTCGCAGGCTGGCCGGAACAACCAGCAGCCAGGCAGGGTTGCTCGTTCCGAAGTTCTACTTGAAGAGCGCACCTCGCCGCAGAACAAAGCTTGGCAAGTCTCGGGGCAAGACTCGCGGAACTGAACTTCCTTGATTTTCAAGGTGGTCGATCACGGCGCGAAGTTCCGGGTCATCTCGTTTAAGTGCCCCCATGTTGGTATCTGCAACTGCGCCGAGAAAACGGGCGTCATCATCGTCGTCAGTGCTTTCGGGAGGAAATTCGATTGGGACCCTAGAGAAACAATCGGCGTCGCTATGCTTGCGGCCAGTCTTATGCACAATGATGACATCGAATTCTTGTTGTCGAAGACTCCAGCTAGCGAGGCGTCCTGACGGGTCTTTGAAGTTGGCGAGCCAACAGACAGCATGGGGCTCCGTAACAACACAGAAGGGGATCCCGTACAGGTACTGTCGGAACTTGGGTAACACCCCCATGACATCGAGACATTCCTCGTCGGTCGTTGAGTAATATGTCTCATCCTTGGACAGTACCCGGCTTGAGTAAGCCATCACCCTCTCTGCTCCATCTTGTCTTTGGACGAGTACCGCGGCGAGTCCGGCAGTTGCTGGCGTCCGTGTGAACTTACGTTTCCGCTGATGGGTCGAAGTGTCCGAGGATAGGGGGCGACTGGAGTCTTTACTTCAGTTCATTGAACGCTTGTTCTTGCTTCTCCCTCCACTGGAAATTCACGTCGTCCTTCGTCAGATGCGTGAGCGGTGCAGAAATCTTGGCGAAATCGCGGACGAAACGTCGGTAGTAAGCGGACAGTCGAAGAAATCTTATTACGGCTTTCTTGTCTAATGGCTTCGGAAATTCGGCAACAGCGGATGTCTTTTCAGAATGAGGGCTTACACCCTGAGCGCTGACATGGCCCAGGAATTTGAGCTCGCCGTAAGCGAGCCCACATTTTGACGGCTTTAGTGTCAGTCCAGCATTCTGGATAGCCTGTAGCACGGCTCGCAAGCGTCTTACGTGCTCGTCGAAGTCGCTTGGGAATACCACGACGTCGTCGAGATATGACGAGGAAGCTTTGCCATTTCAAGCCGGAAAGAACGTTGTCCATCGAGGCGCTGGAACGTCGCCGGTGCGGTGCACAGTCCGAAAGGCATCACTTTAAATTCGTACAGCCCGTCCGGCGTGACGAAGGCAGTCTTCTCACGGTCTCGTTCGTCGACCTCGATCTGCCAGTACCCACTCTTCAGGTCCATCGACGAAAGGTATCGGGAATGGCGCAGCCGGTCCAGAGTGTCGTCGATACGTGGCAGCGGGTAGACGTCATTTTTGTTACGGCGTTTAGCCGAGCGATAGTCCACGCAGAACTGAAGAGTCCCGTCTTTTCACCAGGACTACTGGTGAAGCCCACGGACTATTTGGGGGCTGGACGATGTCGTCGCTCGAGCATTTCTTGGGCCTGCTTCTAGATGACTTCTCTCTCTTTCACAGATACACAATATGGCGATCGATGAACATTAAGCGTGTCGTCTTCAGTAACAATTCGATGTTTTGCAACGGTCGTTTGGCGCACCTTTGACGACGTGGCGAAGCACTCATTGAACTCGGCGAGAAGGTCACTGAGCTGTTGTCGTTGTGGGGTAGGCAGGGTTGGGTCGATGTCGAACTACGAAGGCGGCGTTGTCTTGGGTGGCCACGAAGACAGGTCTTCTAATATTCCGGCTATGCGGCTGAGTCCGGGAGTTCTTCGGCGTGACCCACGGCGGTGCCTTTCGTAAGGTGCTGAGTCTCCTGTCGGAAGTTTGATACGAGGGCAACAGTGTGTCCGTCTTGGAGCTCCGCGATGCCTCTTGCGACGCCGATCCCTCTTCCTAGAAGCAACTGGAGGTTTCCCTCGAGCAGAACGTCGTCGCAGAAAGCCTCATCGATCCCGACGCGTACGAAAACACTCGACCGCGGCGGTAAGTTCACGTGGTTTGCAAGGACTCGTACCGCGGATGATGTTGCTTTGGGTTCCTCCAGTAGCGCAGCAGTTTTTCATAGCGTCAGCCGGTTCGCTCCAAGGTGGATGACGGCGCATACTCGCAGAGAAAGTCCATTCCGAGGATAACGTCCCTCGCACAGTCTTTCAGAACGACGAACTTGACAGGGCACGTCTCCTCGTGGATCTCGGCGCGAGCAGTGCAGATCCCGACTGGTGTGATGAGATGTCCGCCGGCGGTTCGTATTTGTGGTCCGTCCCATGACGTCTTAACTTTCCGAAGTCGACGAGAGAGTCTCCCACTCAAAACGGAGTAGTCCTCTCCGGTGTCGACGAGCGCCGTCACGTCGTGGCCGTCGATAATAACGTTAAGGTTATTTGACACTCTTGCAGAAACGTCGTTTCGCGTTGTTGTGGCGTTAGAGTGGGAGAGCTCCGACGATCTTGGAGGATCGTAGCATCGTTCGTCTTCGGTAACACCACCTCCCGGCATTGCCGCGCCTAGTTTTCCCGACGGGAAGCGATGGGATGACAGGCTGTCTCGACGAAACCGGCGGAAGGGCGATGGCGAGCGTCGCGGAGACGGTGAACGGAATCCTCGGTAGGGAGACGACTCAGGAGGTGACGAGCGGCGGAGGTAGTCCTCGATGTCTTGTGGTCGCTCTCCGAGACACGGTCGGGGGTCGTTGGGCGCAAACCCTCGTAGACCCAGCTGGCGGTAGGGGCATCGACGGTAGACATGGTCCGCTTCCTTCACCGCACCGGTAGCACAGTGGGCGTCGATCGGCCGTGCGCCACACATCCGTCTTCCTGTGCGTCGGTTGTTCAGTACGGACGAGCTGGGGCTGCCCTTCCCGACGTCGGAATCTCTGCGGATCTGGCTCACGTCGCGGCGGCGTGGAGTACTGCCGGGCAGCTGGCGCCGGTCTCCGAGCTACTGTCGCGTAGGTTCAGGAGGGCTCCTCGGGTACTGCTACGCTGGTAGGAGCCTCCGGTTGAATCGCCCGCTGAACTTCTTCGCGTACCACTTCGGCTACCGACAGTAAAGCCGGCTGGTTGGCAGCAGGCCGCAGCTTCCTGAGCTCTTCCCGAACGACGTCGCGGATGATGTCGCGAAGGCCGGGGATGCCAGGGCTGATGTCGCAGCCTGGATGCAGAAGCAGCAGCGACGCTCGAAGTGTCGATGGTAGTGGCTTGCTCTTGCGAGGAGGGCACGTTCCATGTTCGTGGCCTCAGTGACGAAGTCTTCGACGGTGGATGGGGGGTTGCGAACAAGACCACCGAAGATGTCATCCTTGACACCTCGCATCAGGATCCGCATCTTCTTTTCGTCGGTGGCTTGAGGGTCGGCGCGAGCGACCAGCCGGAAAACATCCTCGACGAAACTCGTGATAGTCTCGTTTGGGCGCTGGGTCCTCATTCGAAAAAGGTTCTCGGCCCTCTCCCGTCCAAATTGGTTGGCGAATGTCCCTCTAAGCGCATCCGTGCAGGCGGTCCACGAGATCAAGGAAGTCTCGCGATTCTCAAACCAGTGCCTGGCCGTCCCTTCGAGCGCGAAGTAAAGACTCTGCAGGCGCTGTTCATCCGTCCATCGCTTGTGCTGGGCCACTCGCTCGTACTGCTGTAGCCAGTCCTCGATGTCTTCATAAGGCTCGCCATGGAAGGACGGCGGACGTACGGGCAGCGACGGGTAGGACAACGACGAATGGGGTGGTCATCGTCGCAGTCTCTTCTTTGATTTCTGCAGCAGGGGTCCGAGTTCGGAAGTTAGGCCTTGGTTACGGCGACTTGTCCGAGGCTTGGTCTGGTCTTCTGCGATGGGTAGCCTCCCGGGTCTGAGCACGTCACTTGGTTGGCGTGTTTTCGGAGGGGTACGGTCCACGGGCATAGAATGCTAATACCCCGCACCTCCACCAAAAATGTCACGAATGACAATTGATGAGGCGATAATAATTGAAGAAACTAAACGTTTAATGGGGCGAACTTGTGCCCAAAAATAAAAAGGGAACAGAAGAACAGCAGAGCGTCGCGTGCGTCGAAGTCGGCGTGACAGCAGAGTCGAACGCTGGGGCGAAACTGACTCCGGCTGGCCACGCGGAGCCCCTTATGTACATGCGTTGGCTTCTGGAACAGTCGGCGTAGAAGGTTCGGCGTGTAGAACATTCTGACCTCGAATCAAGCAACACGGTTCTCGAATTTACCAGAACATTACATTACAGTCAACAAAAATGCGTACCCGCGGCCAGGAATCGAACCCTGGCTTTCTGCGTGGAAGGCACGCGCAATAACCGTTAGGCCACGAGCGCGCTTTTTTTTTCTTTATTGTGCACAAGTCACACATTACATATTAAAAACCCATGTACTCCGACTTGGAGCCGTTGGGAGCATTAAAATTCCTTCAATCCTGTTAGCTCTTCTAACAGGTTAACCCAGTCTGGCGGGGTTTCAAAACGTTCAACAACACTCTTCACTTGCACAACAAGTTCGATAAAAAACAGGCGGGCCGACTTAGGATGCTGCTCTGCGTGGCGCACCGCCATACGTGACTTCCAAAGGCTATGCAATCCTAATACCATAAACATGTCATAGGGTACGCTTTCGTGCTTCTCCACCGGGAGGAAACGAATTGAAAAAGGATTGACCTGTAAATCCTTTTTCAAAGTCCGTTGCAAGACGTCCCAGAAGAACACTGCATCCCAGCAGTACAAGAAAACATGTTCAATCGTCTCAGGTTGTTTGCAAAGTAGACAATTTACACTCCATGGGACGTAAATGCCTCGCCTATCAAGCCATACCTTCACCGGCAACGTTTCGCTATGGAGGCGGAAGAAAAAGGTTTTGACAGAAGGCGGGACGCACATTTTCTTTACACGGGCAAGAACATCCTGTCCCGGACACGAAACATAAGGAATTCTATACAACGGAGCAGGGAAAAGCACCTCAAGGAGGTCGCGTGTCAACTTTTGCGCGTTACTGTTGATAAATATTCCCGTGAAAACCTTACGTCCAAAAAATAAAAGGCTTCTATAACTTCCTTTATAAACCCAACAGGTTTGGCTGGAGGCCCCGAGTCTGACGCGACAAAAAAGGACGGTAGGGCGTCCCTGAGCCTTGTCTGAAACATCGTTCGTAAAAGGGGGTGTCGCTGGTCACGCAGAAAAAGAAAACGTGACACAGTTTGACGAATAAAAAGATGCGACAGTCCAACCCCTCCCTTGGCAACACGACGAAACAGATTATCCCGACACATCGGCTCGCTTGACGACAACCAGATAAACAGTGCGAACACGCGGTGCATCTTCTGGATATAGATTCGGGGGCAGCATAGCACCTGTAGGACATACCAAATCTTCGCGGTCAGGAAGGATGTTACACACGGTTGCTCGCGTAAAAATGGACAGGTCACGGTTACGCCATGAGGCTGTGCGTTTCTTTATGTCCTCGACGACATTTTCCCAGTAAGGCTTTGTTTTCCTCAGGTGCTGTAGTGGGACCCCTAGGTACTTCGCTCGGGGTGCACTCCCATCGAATACCTTCGTACAAAGCTGGTGTTGTAGCCCAAGTACCGTGCCAAACACCGGAACACTTATCGAGGTTGACCACCGCACCCGTGGTGGCGCAAAATGACTGTGTCAGTTTTAAAACTTCTTCTACGCTTCATTTATCACTACAGAATACGGCAATATCGTCTGCGTAAGACAGCACTTTTGTCTCGACTGAGTCCATTCTAAAACCGTGCACTTGTTCACTTTGAATAACACTCAGACAAAAGGGCTCCAAGTACAACGCAAACAACAACGGTGACATGGGACACCCCTGTCTGACGGAGGAAGATACAGGTATTTTAGGGCTCAAAGAATTATTAATAACTAATTGTGTAACACACCCAGTGTACGACATGCGTGTTCCCTCCAAAAGAACTCCCTCTACATTAGCGCGTTCTAACACTTTCCAAAGCACCTCGTGTCGGACACGATCAAAGGCCTTCTGTAAGTCTATCTGCAGCATCGCCACTTGGCCTCCTTCGTTGCTAACAGTGTCTAAAATTGTTCGCGCGACATGTATGTTTGTTTGGATACACCTTCCACGTATGCCACATGTTTGTGTTCACCTACTAAATTACATATGACTTGCTGAAGTCTATTAGTTAAAACCCGTGCAAAAATTTTATAGTCGACGCTACATAAAGTGATCGGTCGGTACTCGCTTACGCGCCTTGCCGCATTCGCATCAGTGCCTTTCGGTATAAGCACAGTATATGTTTTCAGAAAGGTGGGTGGTAATGCTTTGAGTTCATACGCCTCGCGAATGACTTCCAGGAAAAAGGGGCTACTAAGTCTTTGAACTTTTGATAAAATTCTGCACTTATCCCGTCAGGTCCGGGCGTTTTATGAACCGGCAAACCTTCTATTGCCCGTTCTATTTCTCCGAGCGTAATTGGTTCCTCCAACCACTCTTTTTTATCATCTGTAAGCTGTGGTGTTTTTTGCAGTAAGCTGTCAATCCCGTCTGTGTTAATCTGCTGTTGGCAGTCTCCAAATAATTGCTTATAATATTCAAGAAAGGCATTCTCTATAAACGTTTTGTCACCACTTATAGTACCATTGTGACTAATCATTGTTATTTCCTTATCTTGTGCGTACTTCCTTTCTTCGGCCAGGGCACGCCGAGTGGGCTGCTCGCCTAACAGAAACTTATCTGCTCTAGCTCGCACGATCGCACCGCGATAACGCTCTTGGTGTAAGTTATCTAACTGGCTTCTTACTTCTTTTATTTCTGCCACGTTCGTGCACGGGTTTTTATTTTCATTTTCGAAAAGTTCATGCCAATACTTTTGCAATTCCTTCTCCTTCTTTCTCGACACGTACTTTAAGTAGGAAGACCTTTCAATTGCCATTTGTTTAACCTCTTCTTTAAAATATTCCCATTTTTCAAGAAAGGATGATTCTTTTCCCGAGGCCATTTTCTTTAGCGTCTCTATTACGCTCTCAACAAAAACAGCGTCGTCTAGCAACCGATTATTCATTTTCCACAAGTGCCAACTAAATTTGTTCTTAGGCTGCTTGTTATTTCCCAGCGTCACAGTGACTAAACAATGATCTGTGAAAAAAGAGGCTTCACGGCGTAGCTTGATGCATTGGTGATTACTTCGGCCGACATGTAGATTCGGTCTAGACGCGCGTTAGATGACTTTTGAAAATGAGTAAAACGGAGAGTGTCGCGATTGGCCCTCGAGCGCGCTACGTCTTCCAGTTCGTATTCTTGCAACATTTCGGTTAGTAATTCTACACTGCTATCTCGGTACGACACACCTGAACTTCGATCAGCCCGGCTGCATACGCAATTGAAGTCTCCCAAAAGAACTACTACTCTGTCGCACTGCATGTACGAGCTGAGAAACTGGAAGAAAAGTACTCTCTCGTTCGCTCTGTTGGGCGCGTAGATGCATATGAGCTCGCCAGTCACGGTTAAATAAAGTGAAGTCGCACAAAACAAAACGCCCCAGCTCATCAACGACGACATTCAAGTCTCGCAGCGGCACTGACTTTGCCAAAAACAAAAAACAGCCTGCCGACATCCCATTTGCGTGACTGACGCACACCTCGTAGCGGCTAAAGAAAGGCCGCAGCGCTTGTTCTATTTCGTCGTCGGAGGCCATTTTTGTCTCCTGGAGCGCTAGGAAATCAATTTTCTCTTCAGCCAGTAGTCGCTGCAGCTGGTATTGTTTCTTCCGTGCGTTAAAGCCACGTACATTCAAAGTCGCGAATTGTACGGACTCGCTAAAAAAAAAACTGCCCGAGTCGTTGAGCATTAAAATTAAAACGAATAGAAAAAAACGCTTCCCAAACGAACCTCATGTTGTATCCGGAGACCCCTACAATGCATGGCTTTTTATATATTCCTAAAAAATATTTTTTCGGTCTATTGCACCGAAAGAAACTACGAAGAAATTAATAAAAAAAATTCCGGCTTTATATTTTGCTCTTTGAAATCAATAAAAAATGCGTGTATCATATATGATACACCATGCATTTGAGGTACTATCGGTTATGCAAAGTAGTAGTAGTAGTAGATTGGGGTTTTGTGGCGCAAAAGCAACTAAGGCTATGATGCGCCAAGAAATGACACTATTGCAGAAGAGGATTTTGGAGAAGAAAGAGCTTTAGTAGCTGGTACTTTGAAAAATGTATAAAATAAAAGTAGGACCTTACATTATAAATAATGCTACAATTTGTGTAAAAGATCAATACTTTTTAAAAACTTAAAAACCTGGGTGGATGGGAGTAGTGGCTCATTTCCAAGTAACACACACAGGTGTAGAGGGACATGCTCTTTGTAGAGCTGGGAGAAGTAATGGCGGCGTTTATCATCATACGCAGGGCATTCGAGAAGGATATGCAAGACACTCAAAGGTTCCTGGCAATGTTCACATTCAGGAGGGTCCTCCCCACGCAAAAGGTGTCCATGCGTCAGCCGCGTGTGCCCAATGCGTAGACGACAGAGGACTACCTCATAAAACCTGTCTTTGTGCCTAGCACTCTCCCATTCACTAAGAAAGGGCTTAATCATGTGCAGTTTGTTTGACACCTGTAGGCTCCATTCTGCTTGCCACTGAGCTTTAACATGATATTTGACTAGGGCACAGTAATCTCTGAATGGGATACCACTAATGTCCACAGTACGGGTGCCACAAGTGCCCGCAGCACGATCTACCTCTTCATTCCCTGGGATTCCGACATGGCTCGGCACCCAGCAGAATAGAACATTACATCCCTTCCTGGTCGCTGCTACTATTTTGTTTTGTAATAAAACAATGAGGGCGTTCTTTGGGGTTTCAAGTGACGTCAGAGCCCGTAACGCACTCAGCGAATCTGTATATATAACTGACCGGGAGTTACGTGTTTGGATGATGTGATCTATTGCAAGCAGAAGGCCGTGCAGTTCAGCAGTGAAAACAGTCGCGAACGAATTTAGCCTACGAACACTTCTTACTGATGGGCCGATCATGGCGCAGCCAACAAATGATTCCGTTTTTGTGCCGTCTGTGTAATAGTGTGAATGAGAATCATGCTGCTTCTGGAGTTCGTAAAATTCTTGTCGCATGACCTCGGATGGGGTATCCTTTTTATTAAACTTTGTTAGTGAAAAGTCGCAACGTATGCAGTTAAAATCCCATGGTGCCACCGTCTTTGGAACTGCGGCAACTGGAAGCTTACTACTCTATCCCAACTGACTCTGCCACATTCCTATTTCTCATCGCGAATGGAGGGATAATGCTAGGCTTGTTTTCGAATGTCCTCTGATATTTCGTGCCCTCCACTGCCTCCCGGGCTGGATGCTGAGCGATTGATCGTATCCTTAATGAATACATAAATCCCAAGGAGAATCGCCGTCTGTCGAGGGACATCTCATTTCCCTCAGCGTAGAGACTGAGCACAGGCGACGTTCTGAAGGCACCTATTGCCAAGCGAAGTCCCTGATGATGGATGGGATCGAGTGCCTTAAGAGCTGATGGCCTAGCAGATCCGTACACAAAGCTGCCATAGTCCAGGCGTGAGCGGATTACCGAGCGATAGATTCGCAAAAGACATAGACGGTCAGAGCCCCATGTCTTGTGGGACAAGACTTTAAGGAGGTTCAGTGATTTCTGGCATTTTAACTTCAGACTTTTTATATGAGGCACAAACAATAGCCTACGGTCGAAAGTGAGGCCCAGAAACTTGTGGTCTACTTTCACAGGGATAGGGGTCTGGCGCATATATAGAGAAGGATCTGCAGGGACTCCCCTTATACGGGAGTAACAGACAGTAACCGTCTTTTCCGGAGAGAAACTAAAGCCGTTTTCATCCGCCCACTTTAGGAGATTGTTGATAGCAACTTGAAGCCTCCGTTCGCAAATAGAAAGATTGCACGATGAAACAGAGATTTGAAGGTCATCGACATAGAGTGAATATTGCACAGAGGAAGGTAGGGAACGGGCTATTGAGTTCATCTTTACCAAAAGAGAGTAACGCTGAGGACTCCCCTTGAGGGACCCCAGTCTCCTGGACGAATTCTTTAGAGAAAGACGCTCCTAGCTTCACAAAAAAGGTTCGATTAGAAAGATAGCTATTGATGGTAGCAAGCATCCTACCTCGTACCCCAACTTCATACAAATCACGGAGAATTCCATGACGCCATGCTGTGTCATATGCCTTCTCCATATAAAAAAACACTGATACGCACAACTGTCTGTTCACAAAAGCTTCACGAATTACGGTCTCAAGACGAACCAAATGGTCAACCGTAGAACGACAGGAACGAAACCCACATTGATTCTTATCCAAGATGTTTTCTTTTTCTAAATAGTACATAAGTCTTTTGTTTACAATACGCTCAAAAGTCTTGCTCAAACAGCTAGTAAGGGCGATAGGGCGATAGCTTGATGCAGAAGAAGGATCCTTGCCAGGTTTTAAAAGAGGAACAACAGTGGCTACCTTCCATGCCGAAGGGAATTTGCCCTCGTGCCATATGCGATTAAAAAGGTACAAAATAAGAAATAATGTAGAAGGATGAAGATGTGTTAACATCTGGTAGTGTATGCCATCAGGTCCTGCAGCTGAAGGCTTAGTTAAGTGAAGGACCATTTCGAGTTCACGCATCGTAAGAGGTAGATTGTAGTCTTCATGGGCAGCACCTGTAGTCTTCACAGCATGTGATTCTGCACGTGCTTTGTATGCGAGAAATGCAGATGAATAATGTTCGGAGCTCGATACAAGAGCAAAATGCTCACCGAGAAGATCCGCTTGCTCCTTTAGACTTTCCGGACAAATCCCATTGTAGGAGAGGAGTGGGACTGAGAAGGCATGATATCTCCCTTCAATGCGATGAACTTTGTCCCAGACTTCTTTGACTGTTGCACTACTGTTAATGGAAGAGGCGTACCCCTGGAAGTTTTCACGTTTTGACTGACGTCGGATGTACCTTGCCTGAGCTTTCATTTGCTTAAAGCAACGGAGGTTGCTTTGCGTGGGGTAACGTCGAAAGATACCCCAGGCTCTGTTTTGTTTTTTCCGTGACTCAGTACACTCTTCATTCCACCACGGCTTGGGTCGCCGCGGGAGATGCGTGGAAGTCCTAGGAATAGCAAGCTCTGCAGCTTGAAGAATAAAATTACTTAACAACTCTGTAACTTGGTCGACAGAAAGTCTATCAAGTGACGTGCATGCAAGTTGTGTCGCTTCAGTGAAAAGAGACCAATTCGCTTTCTCAAACTTCCAACGGACAGTCCGCGTTGGCGTGCACTTTGGAGGAATGGTGTTCTTTAAGAAAATAGGAAAGTGATCACTTCCATATGGGTTAGTGCCTGCTGCCCACGTAAAAAAGTAAAAATGGATGCACTACCGATGGAAAGATCAATACATGAGGACGATAATGATGATGGGCTAAAATAGGTCGGTTCTCCAGTGTTAAAAAGGCAAAGTGCATGCGACATTAAAATTGACTCGATCATTCGACCACGGGCATCGATGTGGTCACTACCCCACAAAACATTATGCGCGTTAAAATCGCCAAGTAAAAGAAAAGGTTCAGGAAGTTGATGTAAAAGCGCATTAAAATCATTTGTCGAAAAAGTAAAAGAAGGAGGAATGTACACGGAACATACAGTCACCACTTTGTGAAGGAGGATGCGCACCGCTACTGCCTCTAGCCCAGTATTAAGAGCGATTTCAGAGCAGGAAGGTGCTTTGGAACAACCACTGCAACTCCTCCCGCAGAAACAGACGCATCCTCTCGGTCTTTTCTAAAAATATGATAGCGTCTAAGAAAATTTGTATGCTTTGAACTGAGATGCGTTTCTTGTAAACATAGAGCAAGTGGGCGGTGTTCCTCCAGGAGGAACTCAATATCATCAAAGTTCCTCAGTAGACCTCGGCAATTCCACTGGATGATTGCCGTCATTCTTTATAGAAATTTAAGTATCAGAGAAGCGATGGAGAAAAAGGGGGTGATGTGTGCGATGATTTCATCTAGGAGGAAATACTGGTGTTTTCCTTTATGCTTTTGTTTCTGGGTCTGCCACTCCATTTCCTCAGGATCTGGCTCTGGAGCAGAAAGGTTGCCTGCATCTGCAGTCTTTTCTGCCTCTGGTGACTTCTTGGCAGGCCTGCCAGAGGCCTTAGAGTTGTCTAGGGATCGCGAGGGCAGCCCACGGTCCCTGCCTTGACCTGATGGGGCGGCGGTCGACGTGCTAGGTCGGCCCACAGTCCCGTCTGTATCATCTGTCGCACGTGGCACGTGCTGCTTCCTAGACGGGGAAGTTCTCCCCAGGGAAGAGGAGCAAGAGACTCGCTCCGTGGCCTGAGGGACGGGACCAGGAGGTCGAGACGAAGGCGTGACCTCCATCGCTACTGCGGCACCTAGGTCCTTGGTGCGACTAGGTGCATCTGCTGCTTTCGCAGCTGAGATAGAATGCCCAGGAAGCGTAAGCTTCAGCCTGGGCGTAGAGGACTGCAGTGGCTTCCCGTGGTCTGAAAAAGACACCTGGGTTGCCACTGATACCTTAGACGGTGCAGGTCCTCTGCTGGACACCGCCTCAGCAAAAGAGCCTCTCTGGAAAGCAGAGAGGCGGCGCTTTGCTTCCTGGTAGGTGATATTTTCTTCACCTTGAGAGCAAGTATTTCTTTTTCTTTTTAAAGTGATTGCAAGATCGAGAGTAGGCAGGATGGTCGCCGTTGCAGTTTGCACATTTGTAGTCGAGGTTGCAGTCGTCAGCAGTATGGTCAGTGCCGCTGCACATGGCACAGGGGTTGGGCAGTATCGCGATACAAATGTATCGCGATAGTAGTTTTGAAATACATTTCGTACCTCTATTTCTCTATCGCGATAGATTTTTTTCACCAGTATCTGTATTCCTGTATCTAAATACATTTTGAATGTTCCTTTGTGTCGGGATACAATCAAGCTGAAATGTATTTCGTTACATTTCTTAAGAAATACCCCGTTACATTTCTTAAGAAATACCCCCCAAAAAAAAAACAAAAAAAAAAGCAAATCCGGACGCATGTTTTTTTTTATTTCTGAGGGCATAAGGGTAAAAGAGATGCTGGAGGCGTTGTTACCCGTGCTGACCAAGGTTCCCTTCCGATACTCCAAACTATTTTTTCCATCCGTGCTCTTCTTTCAGCACGGGAAGTGCTGCGTAGTCAAGGGACTTGAACCAGGTGGCGTGCCAGGAGTGGAGTCAGTGCATCTTGTGCCGCAGGTCCTTAGGTAGAGAGGTTTCTTAAGTCATTGTTTCCTGGCATTCAAATCCCGCTGCTAACCGTCTCTCTTGCCTTAGCGTGCACCGTACACCCAGCCGACAAAGCTGAGTCGCAGTCCGGTGCAGCAAGAGCCTGGCCCGGTGGTTGAGCTTGAAATAGTGGGATGAGCTCACGCAGTGAAGGTCGACACATATTCAAATGCGTCTGCGGCTGCGGCCGCAATATTGTCACGAATGACAAGTGATGAGGCGGCAACTGACTGGGTAAACTGAAACTTTAATGGGGCGAACTTGTGCCCAAAAATAAAAGGGAAAAAAATGAAGATAACAAGAGAGCGTCGCGGGCGTCGAAGGCGGCGACGCGGCAAGATCGAGACGCTGGGGGCGAAAAACTGACTCGGCGTGCCAGGCGGAGCCCCTTTTGTACCCGCGTGGGCCACCGGAGACATTCGGCGTAGAAGGTTCGGTTCGTAGAACATTCTAACTTCGAATTAGCAAGGCGGTTCTCGAATTTACTAGAGCCATCACATTATATGTCAACAAAGAAGGCGGTGCCCGCGGCCAAAGGAATCGAACCCTGGCTTTTCGCGTGGGAGGCAGACACTATAACCGTTAAACCACGCGCGCTTTATTTTTTTTTATTGCCTGCTTTGACAAGTAAACCAAAAGCACAAAGGCACAAACACACGTTGAAAAAAATGTTAAAAGTGCGCTGGCCCGTAATCGGGCCTCGCGGCCACATAGTAAAATCTTTCTCAGAAAGACCAACCTGTCCGACATTAGCGTCTAGTCCGGTGGATCAGACAGTGCATGGTATACTTCACGAATATAAACGGCACTT